>BGPR01006213.1:0-44705 GCA_013235015.1 Araneus ventricosus | reverse complement strand
CAAACCTGCTAAAAATTCTACAAAAAAGAAGTAAGTAGCTAAGCGATACCTCACCTTCTAATGTTTGAAGACTCAATTCATTCATTTGAATTTTCTTACGATGACGCTGATGGCAATCTGAGCCCAGCGGACCTCGATAATGAAGAATGCACCATTTGCAGTGAGCAAGGAAAAACGAAATTAGGCTTCCAATATTTCATGCGCAAGCTCCTGCCCAATTCCACTTATACTGGCTAGGACAAAATCCAAACCCATGCAATTTTCGTAATTCATTTCATTTCTTAAGGTTTGAAACTCAAAATTTGATTGATAATATTTCATTTGTTTTGTGTTGTTACTTTAGTTCGATTATGTTTATTTTCTTTTATGTTCAATTTAATGTGATCTCAACAGTTTTAAATAGTTTTTTGATAGTATATGGCTGTTGAATTAAATTGTTATCTTAGTTAATCATCTTTCCCGACACCGTTCGTCATCTTACCCAAACAGTAGGGTAAGATGACGAAAATGAATTTTTTTTTCTAAAAATAAATTTTGGAGTCTCAAATTTGAAAATGAAAATTTAAAAAAAATATCACCTAAAATAAAGAGTGGAAGAAAATTTTGCCGAAACTATAATCCTCCTGCAACGAATATTGAGATCTAGAAAAATCCCCAAAGTTTAAGGTCGCCTTGTAACGCGACTTTCCCCTATATATGTGACAGTTAATGTGTTAATTGGTTAGTATGAATAATTACCGATCATTATGATTAATCGATTCATCAGTTTTGTCGTTAATTATTTATACTAACTTGTCAATTACTTTGATCGCAGCATACGCTTCTTGTAGACATAACTCGTAGTCACAGCTTTTGGAACTCTTTTAACTGCGTAATTTCATTTGCTACCTTGGAAAAACAGAACAGAAACTTAGACTATAGATTCGAAAATTAAAGAATAGTGCGCTTGCTACAATCAGATTGACAGTGAGAAAAGTCAAAAGATGGTTATTTGTAAAATTCATTATATTTCTGTAGGCATTTATTATTAGTATTCTTTTAAGAAACGGTTCAAAGTATTAAAGTCTTTATTGAAACAAAAAACTATATTAAACTGTTTAAAATTTCTATGATACCTCAAATAACTATCTGACATGTCAAGTAGCAAAAAAATTTTGAAAAATATCAAAAATAATTTTTTAAATATGTTATTTATGATGCAGTATTGAATTCGTGTTCATTGTGTATAGCAAAAACCTGAAATAGAAAAAATATCTCAAATTTATGTTAAAACTACGAAACATGTGCTATCTCTAAAACATAATATCCGATAATGTATTTCATCTGATTTATCGCTTACACATAGATACATTAACGAAGATTTTTTTATTGAATTTCGTATAAAAGGCAGCAAATATATGTGCGTGATTAAATTTCAAATTTAATGATATATTTTGAACTGTAAGAGTCCCTGAGTTTTCGTGCAGTCATTAAGAATAATGCTGAATGTTGAAAAATAATATTTTAAGTTTCGATTCATAATAACAGTTGCTTTGTTACATATATAGAATTACATAAATCAATCTGCATTTAGCAGCCAAAAAAAAATGGCAAGCTTGCTGCAAAAGCTAATACTTTGAATAACACGGATTTACTCCAGACTTGTTTATAGCTACTGAAAGGTGGAGACAGCGAAACTCTAAGTTGTGCCTCCGCAGATTTAATTGCTTATCATAGCAACAAATGACACTCAAATCCTTTAAGATAACGTAATATGATTTATCAGAAAGAACGTTTCGTAAAATGCAAAAAAATAAGGCGAGATTAAATAAATTGGAAAATATGGATTTGCTTCATACATGTTATTAGCTAATGGAAGGAGGAGATTGCGACCTTGAAATTGTAACTTCTTTTGGTAGCAACAAAAGAGTCTCCAGTGCAATAAAATATAAAAACATAATTTCCCACACGGAATCGATGTAATCGTTCACTGAACGCGCGACTCACAGTAGGATAATTGGAACACTAAAAGAAACAAAATGGTTTTGAATATTAAAAGCAAGAATCGGCGAAAATGTTACAAAGAAAATATTATACAAGTGTCACCAAGAAATAATATATCTGAAATCAATTTGAAAAAGGTAAAAGGAAACACTGTAAGTAAGGGTTCCCGCTTGCAAGACTTAAAACTGATCATCTACCTATTATAAATCTATGGAATCGATATTGTAGATTGTTCAAAAGACGAAGAAAAATTAAATTTCAGTATTTCGAGACAGAATCTAAAACATAAACAAAAAAGCCACACAAGCAAAGGTTTGAAATACTTCTGCTGTATTGTTGTAATCTTAAGATTTTTCACACAAATAACATGGGCGTTTATTACACCAGGCAGAAGATCGGAATCAACTTACAGCTTTCAGATTATTTTAAATTTGTTATTTTATATATCACTTTACCAGAACAGAAAACAATTCCTGAAAATTGTAGATGAATTGAAAGGACTCTTGAAGAAGTTTTTTAATTATAAACAAAAGCCGAACACATGCCTATCAAAAATGATTCTCGTTTTCGATGTCTCTGCCAGAGCTTGTTTAATCATCCGTTACATACTGTTACTATTAGCATTTCACAAAGATTTTCTCAAGAGAAATAGCATAATACAGAAACTTAAATTAGATTTTTCATTTTTTATGGCATTGATTTACTATACTTTTTAATTATGACTACAGTTAACTCTCTCTATGCTTTGTATTACTGCCTAGTCTGCACGTATATTAGAAGCTTCTTCAATCACATTCTGGAATATTATATTTCTAACGATTTAAGTCAAAAGTATAAGATAGTATATAAAAAAATTATAGAAATAACACACTGCATGAATCATTTTGAAGAAAGTTTTTGTTTCCCTTCTTTTATTATTATTTTTATGTCCATGATTTCACTCTTTTTGACTGGCTACCAAATAGCATTTGACACCTTTGAATTTCCGTTATATTTATTATTCTCGTTCGTCCACATAGCATATGCACCGTCCCATCTATTGCTGATTATGGTTCCAGCATCGATCACGAATGAAACGACAAAAACTGTCAAAAGCATTTTGTTGAGTTTACCGTATGATTTTCCAGATAGTGAAAAAGAGTTGAAATTTCGAATCCAAAAGTGTTGCTTTCAGGAAAAGTTTCTAAGTTTATGGAATATATACGTTTTAGACAGATCACTCGTATTAACAGCTCTTAACTTACGGAATTTTGCTAGAAACCTTAGGAAAAGAGCGTTGAAACTTTGAATGTAGTTTCAAAAAATAAAAAAGAATAGCGCTAACACCATTGACATCAGTAGAAAGAGAAGTCGAAAGATTGATGTTGGTGAATTTTAGTGTATTTCCGTTTTGTGACCTTTTAAATAATGTATGGAAAACTATTTAAGACATTTTAAATAGAAGACTGCATTAATGTAATTGTTTTTTCTATTTTAATGACAGTCATTCTGATGACTGATTTGAAGAATTTTGTAAAAATATTTGCATAACAGCTTAATGATAGAACTTTTCTCTCAAACATAAATATGCAGAGTGTTTTAAAACTATTTCTACAAAGTTTGGGATTGACAAAACATGCTTGGATAAATACGAATAAATGCATGTTCGTAGAATACTGTGCTAATAATGTATACTCTTAACTGAAGGGCCTGATCTCTGGAAGGTTTCCCTCCATCGAACGGCTGCCAACCTACATCCCATACCTGGAAGTTTTCTTGAGGAGTCATATGATAAATTTTCGGGAGAAACATCCCGTAACGGTTTTATTTCCAAAATTTCGCTATTGCAGGTCTTGTACCCTTCTGCGTAGTCTGGGTGTCTAATTTTAATACCAGAATTTCTGTAACTTGAGCTGTCTTACAGCACATGGAGAGGGATGTGTTGGAAGGTAATCAAATATTTTATCTCTGACGGAGAACATGCTCTTTCAAATTCATCTGCTATACTATTTACTGAATTTGCTGCACCAGTGTCTCCAAACATTAAATTCCTCGTTGGTCATTAATTACGTTATCAAAATGATGTTTCTTCCCAATGATGATGTCCTTTCTTTTAGATATTTATCTTGTCAAATTAGATTGTAGCCAAAAAATATTATATTTTCGTGTTGCTATAGCGAGGAAAAGTTGTGATTGGTGCATACTTATCTAAAAAAAAGGAATTACTGAAACCTGATAATATCTTCCTATCGCGCAAAGCATCAAAATGTTAAAAAAAATGGAGAATTTCAATGCTTCATAGCAATTCTTTTAAGCTTTGCCTCCGTATTTTTAAAAAATACTACATTGCAAAAAAAGCTTCAATGAGTACTGCTACATAAGGAAAAAAATATTTCTCTATTTAGAGAATATCTTTCAATACCGCAAATGCCTGAACAATTATGAAAAAATACAATATCTTGATGAATTTCGTAAATTTCAGAAAGTAACAACTACGATTTATTTTAATTCGCATAACGAATTCGTTCATAACGAATGTGAGATTGAGCGGTGGCAACGATATGACAAGTCATTTGGACAGTTGCCATTTTTGATAGCTGATATATGTCTAAAATTTGTCTGGTCTTTACTCAAATATTTTCTGTCCACTTCTGAGAATGCTCAATATATTGGTTGAAAATCTATCACTCACAGTTTTTCACATCCCCTGAGATTCGCTCAAATCCATTGGGCCAGTTGTTTCCTCATCCAAGTACTGAAAACGGTGAAATGATAACACATTCAATACAGTAAACTGAGAGGCCATCGCAAAGGTCGTCCAAAATATGTTTCGAGTTGACAAATAGCACCACTTTTCCGCCCTGTATTAATATTAGTACTCTCACAGATAACGACGTCCTAGTCTTCTAGTGAAATGTCTTTTTCATTTAGATTAGATAGATACTAGATGCAATGTCTTTGATAGATCCGGAGTTCGTAGAAGAGTAGCCAACACAAACCGAACCAGGTTCTTTGATGGTAGAATAATGATCCTCATTCATTTTTCGACGAAATTGATTTGATTCTCTTCTTTCTATAACTAAGGTATTATCTTTTCTTCCGTTAAAATAAATACCACGTAGTTGATAAGAATTCTGTAGACCTGTTTTGAAAGTCAGTGAGAGAGTCGTTTTTCATGGCACGAGGACCAGGATTGGCCAATATGTGCCAAACAAAGATATAAAATCTTTGCTTTTACAAAATAAGCTCCAAGTAAAATGAACAAAAAAGTGAAAACGAATTCTTGAAGTATTTAAAAGGCATCAATAGAACCTATATTTGCAATGTATGAGAAGAAATTAGGATGGGGAGTTTCGCTTAGAAGCTCACTCAGATTTGGGTGAGCTCTGCCTAACCATTTCAATCTAAGATTTGTGCACTTAATACATTCTTCTAAAATATATCGAACAGTTAAATTAACCCTGCATTTCGGAAAAAGAGGGTCTGGCTCTGAATGTATTAAGTGCCTATGAGTAGAATAAGTATGTTGGAGTTTTTGTTTTTTGCCTTGGTATTTGTGGGGGCGAAACTATTCTTACCAGATGCATCTGCTACAGAAATCTGTGGTGCAACAATTTGTTGATTTAATTTGGTAGAACTTTGGTAGATTTGGACTGGTTTTCATTTTTAGAATTCATTTTAGGGATGAGGGAACGTTCTGGTAGAACTGGTTTTTCTACAGAATTTACTGATTTATTGTTTTTAGAACAATTCAACTGATTTATGTATGTATCGACTTTGTCATTGAGGAGTGCCATTAATGGTGCAGACTTGTTAAGCAAATGATTTTGCTGCTGTTAAAGAAGGCAAGTTTGGCAAATTTCTATTTTTGTGGCCATACTAATTGAATTTGTCTTCAGAACTGATGAATACGATATACCAACTTTTGAGGTTCGACTCTCAATTATTTTTCGAACTTCTTTAAAGGAAATGTTTTGTTATATTTTAATTGTTTAGATTTCTTTCTCAATTTTCCATCATTACAGAACTTTTGCATAGGCGGGGTGGATCTCTTTACAATTTACACAACACGGTGTGGCAACACCGCAGGTTTTAGTTTCATGAACAATCTGAGTGTGACCAAACCTTTGGCACATTTAACAGCGCAAAGGATTGGGAATATAAGCAGGTGCTGGGCAATTCAAATAAGCTATGCGCAGATTAAGGGAAATTATGTATGCTGAAAGTTAGTATCAAGTGTTTTGTTGGGATTTCTTGCCCATTTTTTTGGAATATTTATTCTGCTTACACCACTGACATTCTGATTTTCATGAAGATTTAAGATTTCTTCCTCTGTATCACTTTGAAGTTCTGCTTCCGAAACAACACCTTTTGACTGATTAAGAGTAAAGTGAGCAGCAACAAGTACTTTGTGTTCTCCAATAATTTCTAGTTTAATATTTTGATAGGCTTGATTGAGTGTCGCTATTCCTACAAGAATATTTCCATTATTGGATTTTTTTTATTGATTTCATTTCATCTGCCATACTGAGTATAATTTTGTAGATCAAGATTGTTGAAACCGGTTTGAAGTTACCTTCTTTCCTTTTAATGACGAAGAAACCACTACTGCTTGGATAGTCCTTCCAAGAAAGAAGGGTTGCTGGATGCACCTCTCTATCGGGAGACTAACTTCGGGAATCTATAATGTAGTATATATGTTCATCCCGGTACGCCTAAGCCCAACATGGATCCCAACAACGGAAGTCAGTTGACGACTCCAGATCTCCCCAGACTCGGTACTCGCATTAGAGTGTCACCGGGTATATGGAATTACACAGCGCGGTGTGGCAACATCGCAAGTTTTACTTTCATGACCATTCTGGTTTTATGAATACTGAAACATTAGCCCTACAGCAGCAAGTTCCCGTTCCCGAGGAACTAACCACCAGCAGATTGACAGGAGCGGACTAGTCTAGCGGCGAACGACTTACGGAGAAGCATGGGCCAAAGGGAACGCAGAGGAACCCTAGGATTCTACTTTCCCCCTGACGGATCACCATACACGCCAACACATGGGTTTAGTGCGTAACAAAAAAATTATATTCAAAGACTCAAAACAATTCGAAAAGAACCAGTCACAATATTAAAAATAAAATGGAAGTTAAGAAGAAAAATAAGAGAAGGATCGCTAAGGCAACCCGGGATCGTAACCCCAGAATTCTTCTTTCTCCATGACGGATCACCATACACGGCCAACACGTGGTTTTAGTGCGTCGAAAGGAACCAGTCACAATAGTAAAATAAAATGGAAGTTAAAAAGAAAATAAGAGAAGGATCACTAGGGCAACATGGGATCGCGACACCCGTATTTATCACAGACAGTAAACCCCCTGCGATAAGAAAAGATACCTAGGTACCTCGGGGTAGGGACTCCTGTATTCACCTATAGAAGGTGAGACCTTGAGGGGGGCTTGCAAATCGTCTCTGTTGTGACTCTCTAATTTTATATCTATCAACAAGTTCACAAATATCTTTCACATGAGGGAGGGACGACACATGTTCTACCATCCCTCAACGGCCTTCAATATTCCTAGGAACCCTTACGCGAATCGTATTCTGGCTTGTTATTTCAAATCATCAGTTTCATCATTCAAATGCGACAAGCTCTTCCATAGTAACCACTTTGAAAGCTTCGGACAAAGAAGTCAAGTCTCTTTCCCCACTTTCTGCCAGTTAAATTCTATCCACCTCCTCCTTGATTTATTACTGAGGAAGCAAGAATAATTTGTTGTGAGTACATATGTTCATAGTTATTCAGTTCCGACAAAGAAACTAGGTTCAAAAGCCGGTCAATTTTCTCTAAGTTCAATGAAAAGTACATCTGTAAATGCTCCGCCAAACCTGAATTATCTTGCGAAATGCTGCGCGGTCCCATCTTGAATGCATTAAATATCCAGAACAAATCTATACACAATAGATATTTCCCTCGGAAATAAGAGCAGATTTTCTAAAGAAGCAGGCTAAAGTAAATTGAAGGGGGCTCCGGACATTCCGGAATGACGCTGCTATTTATGCTTTAACTCCTTAATTCCGAGGGAACTTTTTCCTCCCAGCCCCTTTAAAACCGAAGGTTTTAGAGAGGATGGTACATTGAAATGGACCCTTCCATTGTGCGAGGTCTTCACCCCACTATCACACTCCCCGCTATTCAAGGTAATAAAGCTGCCAGCGTACTACTTTGATTGATTTGCTCGCGGTTTTTCCTCGACGGTCGAACGGCAACTTACTACTATCAGTTGTAATCTTTCTTTCATAAAAGAGTATTTTTTCGGTCCTTTGTCAAAAACTACAAACGAGATACTGAAAATTGTCATTGATGGAGTGCGAACATCTGTGCTTATTTCTAAATTCTTTCAACTTGCTCTCCAAATTGATGATCTCAGCAGTTGTATAACAAACATATTGCATTATATTGGCGAAACAATCAAAGTGCGGAAATCTTGGCTCTACGCGGGCATGGTTCTCGTCGACCCCCCCCCCCTCAATAATTTGCAATAAGCTTCAGAATTTTGTTCTGATTTTTTCGGTTTCGTTAATTTTTCAAATAAAAGAGCATACAGAAAAAAAAATTAAAGTTTTGACCTGGTAACTAATCTCATTTTCGAGAAATTGATTTAAAAACAAATTGATTTTTTTTCCTTCGGGAAAAAAATTTTTATTCCTCTATAAAACCATGGAAAAGTGGACTATGACTATTGCTGCCTTAAGTAGGCCTTATTGAATATCGGAAAGAGTATTTTTATCAAATCAATTACCATAAAGTGGCAATTTGCTTACGTTACAAATTCTTAAACAGGTAGTTTCCTGTAGAAACCTGAGCCATCTTATCCAATGGACTGTAGCCCAGGGGCGCCATTGATCCAAAGGCGCCTAAAAATTTACTATATTGATTTATTTTAATTTTGAGTGAAAAAAATTAATTATAATTTTAAATATATTAAAAGTAAAACTATGGTTAGGGCTTGTAACTAGAGCCATATATTTTGTAATATTGCTTAAACATTTATATCATTTCAAAAAATATTCATACACAGTCAATCAGTGCACAAATTATAAACTATGCTTGTAATAGAAGTAACACGCATTACAGAAGCTCTCTTGCAAAATCTTGTTTTGAAAAGACAAAGATCAATAAAATTGAAAAGCGATAAACGGAGAACAGGTGACTTCTTTTTTTCTTTGTTCCGCAATTACTCTATTATGTAGACATTTTCGTTGGATGATGATGATGATATATTTTATTGGCACAAGGTCCAGTTTAGGACAAGCTGCGCCAAACACATGATCTATGAAGACCAGAGATAAAAACAGATGTAAAAAAAAATATGACCCAACAGAACGAAAATAAAATGTACGTCACTAGTTTGAAAACAGAGGCAAGTTAAAACGCATAAAGGATGGTTAAAATATTAGATAAAACAAAAAAAACAATGGCTTTCAAAAACCCAAAAAGTTTATGGTGGGGTATTTCGCCCACCATGCCTTGTAAGGTTGAAACAGATGAGCCAAAGTATGTTATTCGATGAGTGATTAAATTCAGACACTCGGTTAGAAAGTGGTTAACAGAATTGACCACATCACAATTCGTACAATGAGGGGCTTGTTCTCTAAATAATAAATATCTATGCGTATATCTAGTATGGCTAATGCGCAGAGGAGTTAATTTTACATCTACACATCGGTTCAATGAAACTGACCACTTTTTTAAAGACGGAAAAATGGAATGCAACTTATTGTTAACTTGTGTGTCCCAAACCTCTTGCCACTTTCCATAGATACATCGTTTGATATACCCTGATACATCGCAAAAGGAACATGAAAATGGAAAGGTATTGTAGCCGATTTTGCAGCGCTGTCCACTAGCTCATTGTCTTTAATGCCAACATGAGTAGGGACCCAGCAAAACATTATATCAAAACCTCTACCCTTCAGTGAAGAAAGCTGTACCATGATTTGTGCAACGACCTGGTGACAAGAACAATAAAAATTTTGCAGTTGTTGCAAAAAACTCATGTTATCAGTATACAAGCAAAAATTACGATATTCGTATGAAGAAATGCGCTTAAGTGCATACAAAATTGCAGTCACTTCAGCAGTAAATATTGAGCTATATATTTGGAGAGTGTGACTGTAGGTGTCCTCATCAATAAGGACTCCGAAACCAACATGATCAGTCATTTTCGAACCATCTGTAAAGATTGCTTTATAATTATCATACTGAGAACGATGAGCAAGATACAGTTGCTGAAAAATAAATGGATCAGCATGATCTTTGCTAAAACCAATGAAGGGATTGATGTGAGCAATGGATGTTACATTCCAAGGAGGAAAGCAGAAAGGTACAGAAGCTAGAACCCTTGTATCAGCAAGGTGCGTGTCTGAAAGAATAGGCTTCATGCGCTCCATAAAAGGGCGAATAGCTGCAGGACGAGCATTATAAAGCCTATTCAAAAATCGACTGACAGTGTTATGTTGCAAAGGATGATTAGTAGTGGATAAAATTTTAAAATAATATTGCAATGATAACTTTTGACGACGTAAAGAAAGTGGAAGTTGATGGCACACCACATACAATCTTTGAACCGGAGATGTGCGAAAAGCTCCAGAACAAATTCTTAGAGCAGAGTGATGTACTGTGTCAAGCTTTTTCAAAGCAGAATTGCTGGAAGAACCATATGCTATACAACCATAGTCTATTCGAGACAAGATTAAAGCCTCGTAAATTCTGAGTAATGAAGATTTATCGGCACCCCAAGATGTATTAGACAAAACTTTGAGAATGTTCAGCAGTTTTTCACATTTCTTTCGTACAAATAAAATGTGACGCTGGAAAGAAAGTTTCCGGTCAAACATTACTCCTAGAAATCGAACCTCGGGGACTACAGGAATAATTCCGACACGAATATAAATTTCAGGTTCAGGGTGGAGACTGCGTTTTCTGCAGAAATGGACACAACAACTCTTACTCTGTGAAATTTTATAACCATTCTGATCGCACCATTTAACAAGATTGTTCATAGCAGTCTGCAGCTGCCTTTCAATTAATCTCATATTCGATCCCCGGCAGGAAATCTGTAAATCGTCAACATATAATGTGCCTGGAAACGATAGTGGAAGGTTTAAAAGAATTCGGGAAAAATGGATGGTAAAAAGGGTAACGCTCAAATGCTTTTGTACGTTTAAATGCAACTAAATTTTCTGTTGTTGGACGTCGTCTAAAAATACCCCAGAACTTATTTTGTGCTTTCTCCGCTTCATGGCACTCATCATTCCACCAAGCCTTGGAATGCTTACGTGGACGAGACGAACTCTTGGGGATCGCAACATCAGCTGCATAAAGTATTGTTTCAGTGACTTGAGTAACGGCATCAGAGATATCCGCACAATCAATAATTGCATCAGTAATTGTGGCTAACTGCTTAAAAAGGTCCCAGTTTGCCCGCTGGAATATGTAAATGGATGGGCGGTGTGCCATCCTAACGCTATCAGCATGGGCAATGAAAATCCGGAAGTGATCGCTATTATAAAAATCACTTCCAACTGTGAAAGTCAAAAGAGGTAGCAGAGCAGGTGAACAGATAGCAAGATCTAGTGCATTAAATGTGCGAGTGGGGGCATGAAAATATGTCTTTTCATCGCTGTTCATCAGGCAGAGACAGTGATCAGAAATCAACTGTTCAATCTGCTGGCCGCGAGAGTTAATATCCTCATTTCCCCACAGGATACTGTGTCCGTTGAAGTCGCCGAGCATAATCAAAGGCTCAGGAAGCTGATCGACCAAAGAGTTTAGTTCTTCCTGCGAAATTATATCTCGTGGCAGGAGATATACGCAGCATACCGTTACTAAAGTCTTGACATGGACCTGAATGGCAACAGCCTGCAAGTTAGTATGCAGCACAAGAAGCGTGCTAGGATAGGAGTTGGAAGTACAATGCAGACACCCTCTGAGACAGGGCCATACACATCCATATCTTTGCGTACGCAATTATATCCTCGTATTTTAAATGCAATGGAAGGTTTTAAATACGTCTCCTGTAGAGCAAAACAGGCAGGTTTAAAGTTATTTAAAAGTGATTTTACGTCACCATTTTTGGTACGCTAACCACGACAGTTCCACGAAATAAAACCAGACATTAAAAAAAATTAAAAATAAAAGGTCAGACTACACATGATCGCCTGGAGACGGTGGATTAGATGGACGTTGGTCCATATCTACATCTGAAAGATCAGATGCAGAAGGGCAAATTTTTAAAACAGCATCAGAAAGGGCTGTGTTGTCGGAAGGGTCCGGAGTCTTTGGAGGTTCAGGGGGACTCCCAGGTATGGGAACATTTACATTTGGAAGAGTTTTAGCTCTCCTTAGCTTCTTTTTTGGAAGATGAGCTGAAGTAAACTCAGACTGAGAGGTAGAAATATATTGGAGGATTTTATTTGAAGAAGCAGCAGCCTCAATTTCATTCTTTTTAGTTTGCTTTTGCGTTTGTTTGCTCTTGTTGTCTGATTCAAGAGCCAATTTATTGTAAGAAGTCTTTGGATGAATGGGAGGAGAAGACTCGGTATTTAAGGAGATAATATCTAAAATCTCGGTTTGAGCACCAGTAGACTTTAATGTCGGCCGCATAGCAGCACTGTAAGAAATACCAGCTTTGGGTGTCCTGTCCAAAACTAACTTTTTCACTTCTGCAGATGAAATATTTCTTTTAACTTTGAGGCTTTGAACCAGAGCAGTTAAAACATTTGAAAGTATCGGATACACAAACTGAAGTATCATGATCATTACCCGAACATTTCGCACAACGGCTAGTACCTTTGCAAGTACCCTGTGAATGTCCAAATCTTTGACATTTAAAGCAACGCAGAGGATTCGGAACATAAGGTTTAACTCTCGCATAAACATAGCCTGCATGTATAGATTTCGGTAGTTCTGGCCTACAAAAAGTGAGGATTACATGTTTTGTCGGAATCAGATAACCACTACGCTTAACTGTTATGTGGTGGGCTGCGCAAACTTTTTGGGATTGCAATTCTTCAATCAATTTAGTCTCCGAACAGTCGAAAAGATCCGGTTCAGAGATTACGCCTCGAGAATAATGCAAAGTCCTGTGAGGAGTCACCTCAATTGGGAAATCACCAAGTTTCTCTAAAGACCGCATGACAGAAATCTGTGTCTTAGAAGCTGCCTCAATAAGGAGATCACCAGACGGAAGCTTTTTGGTATCTTTAACGTCACCAATAATTGAAGAAATTAATCTTTGAACAAGAAAATGTGAAACTTTATGTAAAGTCTTTGATGTATGTAAGATGAGAAATCTTGCGTCTTCTGTAATAGGTAAACGTGGCAGAGTGTTAGAAAAACCCATGCAATAAAGCATAAATATTCGGGTCCCGACGGCACCGCCCACCACGGAGCCCAACAAGGGAAGGCAGTTATCGGCTCTGGAAAATCCCAGCCTCGACACTTACCTTGGTGCCAACCGGGACCTATACGCTCAGGGTCATCTTCAGGAACGTTGACCACCCCTAACGCCAAGCCCCAGAGAATGACCCTTAGGATACCAGCCGAATTGATACACCGGGGACCAACAGTGCACCACCCGTCTAAAGGGTCGCCACGCACGGCCAACACGTGGAGGTAATTTGCTGTCCATGAAAAGCAGGAAGCAAACAGAGCGACAACAGCTTCTCATGGAGAGCTCTATCGCCTACCCTCGAGGGAAGGAAGAAAAAATGTTGAAACTCAAAACAACTTGAAAGGACAGCAGACACTAGGGTACCTCGGGGTCGTGAAGCCCGTCACACCTAAAGAAGATGTGCCCCTGAGGGGCATTTTCATAGGCTTAAAATATAGGCTTTAAAATTCTTGGTTATGGTTCTGACGGGGCGCCAAATTACTTTTTCCTAGTACATTTTCCTCACCTTTTCTTAGAGAACCTTGGTCGAAACCACACCCCCTGTGAGGGTTAAAATCGGATAACTGGTTTTCTAGTGTCAAACTTTCTAAAAACTTTTAACAGAGATATAAAATAATTTGTGTCCATTTAATATCTTTAAATAAACGGAGATTACTCAAAGAACTTTTACTAAATAAGAAGCGAGAAATTAAGTCTTGGAGATTTGGCTTTCAATCTGACGCTAAATGTATTTCATAATTATTTACAATGCATTTTTCAGTTTCTATACGAAGTGACAGGCTATAACAAACAAAAAAGGAGAAATTGTTAGATTTTATGATCTGACAAAAAAAAGTCGATGTTCTAAATTCGTTATGCTGGAAAAATGATGTCTCAAGAAATACCTGTCATCGGATTATGTTTTATACTTTTACAATATTCAAAACACCTCTTTAATTAATCCTTTTTTAATTTTTTAAACGCAAAAATATGGCTAAGGTTATAAAAAGAATTTATGGCATCGAAAATCTCCGTTGGATACTTATTATAATACAGATTATATGCTGTGCCGCCCAATGCCCTCCTTCCAGTGGAAATAAAAAAAGGGAACTTTATTTTTAGAATCAATGGCACAGTACCAAAAAATAACAAGAAAGATTCTGGGAGAAGCAGGTACGAAACTAATCAAAAATATTGTCGAAAATGCTATAATTGGGCCTGTGATGAGCATTTAAATGAAGTATAGGTAAAGTGCTATGATTTTTCATTATATATTAGTAATCTTTATGAAAATATTTAAAATAGTCACCTAAACTTATTTTTTCACTTTTTTGAATTTCTCAGGTGTTTATTATTTAACTTTTAACTGATATATTTTTTCTCGGAAAAAATATTGGTAGAAAACAAAAGAAAAAATAGGGATGTAATATGTTCCGCACGCGTATAACGGATATTGAAAATAGGAGTATAATGGGAAAGATTTCTTCTTGAATTCAGCTATAAAATATTTCCTATTACGTGCTGAGAAAGCTTGTAAAGGGATAAAATCTATGCAAACACTGTAAGATCGCATTAACCTTTTCTTTTGAATTCCTCTCCCGCCGCTTCAGGCGAACTGAAAGGGGCGGTGGAAAAGACCCCGACAAGGATAATTGGACCTCCAACCACGCTTATCAATGAAGCTATCTTTCTACCCTACCACCCCTCAAACGAAGGCAAGCGCCTCAAACCGGCCGTCTTAGGTGTTAAGGCAAAACCTGTAGACCGCCTTGAACCACCTGGCTAGGTACGAGAGGGTTAAGTTTCATTATACAGAAACGAACGGTATTTTTCAAGTAAGTTTTGTTTTGTGCTTGATCATAAAAAATAACTTACTTTTATCTTCTTTTTTTACTAAAAGTTTATACGTATATCTCATATTATTGTGATATAAGAAGGAAACTGCTTATTCAAGAAAAAAAAGTAAAGATAAAAAAGGATTGTGTGGTGCTTACCTAGATAATGCCTATCCCAAATGATCGTACGGATTCATGTTTGCACAGAAAATACCTAACTTCCACGATTGTTCGGGTACGCTTCTACATTTGAAGGAGACGCTAAATTTTTAAAATTATTTTTGACAGTTGTAGTAAGATCTAAGACTATATATAAACCAAAAAAATTGAATTTAAAGATGAAAATATTTTCGATCTTAAAAGGTTATAGCAAGGCTTATCATATTTTAGATTTGTAAAGGAATGTCTGGTACGTAATCGCTATTCCCTAATGCCACAACATATTCTTCGATATCGCCACGATGTTGTTCCGATATTCCGAATGCCCCTTACAACGTAAAGAAATCGTATGATTATCGCAGGAAATTTTAGGCTAATAGGGTTGTGCTTTTTCTAGAATTTATCTGACTCGAATGAAAATTTGTCGCTTTGTCAATTTTTAGCATTAAAGAATATTTAATAGCAACCCAGAATAAAAAAATAAGACATGAAACCAACTTTGCCCCACCATGCGCTGAGGGGCTGGGTTAGGGCTTATTTACCCCTTGAAAGATGGAAAAGATGAAAGCATGGTGCTACAAGTACAAAAAATACGAGAGATCAAATATGCTGGGATAAAATATTTTTTTACAGCTTTTTAGATAAATTAATTGCCAACTTTAACAGATTTCTTGATTATACTCATTAATACATCAGGTTAATATATCAATACAATTGATTTTTCCGATACACATGGCATGACAGAGAGATAACGAAGAGTACGATAAAAAGGATATTTCGGAATTTGCTGCAGACTTCTAGTTTAACATAACAGAGCTTTCAGAAACTTAATCTTTTCATTAAAGATTTACTCTGGCATATTAGAATTTAAAAGGCAAGTAAACTCATTAAATTTTATAGAAGCAAAAAATTGATATCTCGAGATACCCTAAAACATTATTAAAAGCATTCGCTAGCTAGTAGCCATTAAACATGTAGAGCTGGACTCGTTGCATGTTCACAAATACCATTTGTAGAATTTCATCAGAGACATTTTATCTTCAATCTCAAAATTATCATTCGTTGGTTGCAGAATTCGTCGTATGAGTTCACTGGCATTATTGCAGTTATCATTTTCTCTTACAAGAGCGTAATCGATTTACATACATTTTGGAGTCTGTTCGATAAATTTTTCACACTTACTATTTGTTATTCGAATTTTGCATCATTGAAAAAACTTCCTTCTACTAAAACTAGATCTATTTCGTTTATAACATTCCTTGAAGACTACAGTGACTTCTTCAGGATTGTAGATGTATCTGCAGGGACGAGAACCGAATATTTAGCCTACCGGCCCCCGGACTCGGCAGACACCTAACCTTCTCACTCCTTCTCAGCCAAAAACCATTTAAGCCTCACACACAAAGAAAATCTCCCAGTCAGGTGATGCGCGGACCAGTTTACACCCCAAAAGCTTCTGTCGTTAAAATGGCGAGCATATAGTTCGGTGCAAAACAAGTGCTTAATAATTTTATAAACATTAAAACAAATTACATAAAAAGTTAAAGCGATTAATAATTAAGTTGATTACTACAAAAAGAAAAATGATAAATTGAGATATTTAATAAAACTCTAAAACATCCGTTGGGAATTTAAAGGTTGCCACAAGACAAATAAGAAACTTCGTTGGCGAAAATATAAATTATTTAAAAGTATTGGCAAAGCCGAAAATGATGTACATAATTGCATTTTTGCAATCTAACACCCGTACAGTACTTAAAGTCGGCTTATTTGTAAGCTGTGTGTCAAGTTTCATCAAAATCGCCAAACATACCAATAGGCCCAAAACTTTACATGTATTTTGGAGACTTTGCCTTCCCTACCCCGAGGGAATTGGTTAGGACCAATTTACTTCTACAGTACTTCAAGTCAGATAATGAGGAACCTGTGTACGAAATTTCATCAAATTTGGCCAAAGCCATTCGGAAGCGATGCTGGAACAAACATATATACTTACGTTGAGTTACATATATATATATATATATAGTCACAGATAGATTAAAATAGCAGTATTATAATGATACATTTCTTAAAAATGCTATGAGACATGTGTATCTTATAAATTTCATGTATGCTTATGTTAATAAGTAATATTTAACACATTTTTCATTAAATTAAAAGTCTTCTAGATTTAATTTTGATGTGATCATATATAATGGAATTAACACACAGAGATTTTAGTAAATCACTTCATATGTAGATGGCACCACTTGATTAAGAATAAGATTGCGTCATATATTTATTTATTTATTTTATGAACATTTACATATATATATATATATATATATATATATATATATTATAAAAGATTAAATTAATTTATAGTAAATATTTTTATAGTGTTTTATTATAGTATTAAAAGCTTAATTTAGAAATAATATTTTCACTTTAAATGTGTGCGGAACTGTCATTAGGAAAATTCTGAAGTCCTAACAATAATTATAACTATTGAATTGGTATGTTATATGTTAAATACTTTCTCGTTTCTAATCTTAAAAGATTTTGGGGATTTATTCCTCTGTTTTTTGTTTTTTTTATTTGTTTTTCCAACAATTGGCTTTCGCAGAGGGTTGGCGCCACAAATCTTGATTAATGCGGCACGTATCAGTTCCGAAGACTGATTGGCATTTGATTGTTGGAATTCCAATTCTAGGTTATCTTTTTCATAGTAGTAATAGTCTATAATCAAAATATCTTTTGTATTTAATTTGTATGATTGATAAGGTAGTTTAATTTAAATTTTTATAATAATATATGTATGTATTGAAAATATAACACACATTTTGATTCAATGCAATGTTTCACTATATATATATATATATATATATAACATTCATAGAAGTAACATACTGCATGAATCATTTCGAAAAATATGTTTGCTTTCCCTGCATTTATTATTTTTCTTATATCCATGACTTTTCTCTTTTGGACTAGCTAGAGAAATGCGTTACAGACTTTTGAGTATCCATTAAATTTACATTTCTAATTAATCGATGGAGCATATACACTTTGGAATCTATTTCTAATTATGGTCCCAGCATCGATTGCTAATTAAGCCCGAAAAAGAGATAGTGTAATGAAGATGCATTTGTCGTATAAGATTCAAGAGCTACTGATTAAAAAAATAAAAATCTAAAATCTAAAAATGCTTCTTTCAAAAGAATTTTCTAACTTTATGGGATATGTATGTTTTAGATAGATCACTTATAATCGCAGCTTTTGGAACTACTCTTAACCTACGCTATTTAATAGGGACTTTTGGAAAAGAGTATTCAATCATTGAATATGGTTTTGAAAGAAAAAAGAGAATAGCTACTACACCATTCAGATGAGTAGAGATCTATGAGTGGGCATTTCCTTTTCAATTCTTCCGCATCAACGGTGTATCCCTTCTAAAGATAATTTTCTTACCAACATCGATCGCGAATGAAACCAAAAAATGAGACAAGGCCATTGTGATAAGTTTGCGATATGAGATTAGAACTTGTGAAAAAGAGTTTAAATTTGAATGTCAATTTTTTTTTCAGAAACAATTTATACTTAGTGTGTTTATTGGTTAGTATGCTTTATTAACTATCATTGTGATAAATCGATCATGACTTTTACCGGTAAATATTTATAATAACTGGTTAAATCACATTGACCGTAATATACATATCTTAGACACATCGCTCGAACTCACAGCTTATGGAACTCTATTAACTGCGGAAATTAATTTGCTACCTTGTAAAAAGAGTACTGAAATTTAGACTAGCCCTTCGAAAAATAAAGAATAGTGCTTACTACAATTAGATCGACAGTAAGAAAAGTCAAAAGACTATATTTCTTAATATTCCATATATATATATATATCTGCAGGCATTTATTATTAGTATACTTTTAAAAAACGGTTCAAAAAAATAATAAAGGCATTTCTGAAACAGAAAACTGTATTAATTTGCTTAAAATTTGCATTTTACCTCAAATAACTATCTGACGTGTAAAGCCGTGAAAAAGTTTTTAAAATATCCGATATATTTTTTAAAAAATATTTTATTTATGATGTAGTTTTAATTTCATGTTCATTGTGTATTGCAATAGATGCCAATATCTCAAATTTATGTTGCAACTACGAAACATCTGATATCTCACAAACGTAATGTCTAATAATGTGTCTCTTTTGATTTGTCGCTATATATCGATATAGTAACGAATATATTTTTACGGAAGTCCGTATAAAAGAAAACAAATATATTTGCGTGATTAAATTTCAAATTTAATGATGTATTTTGAATTGTAAGAGACACTGAGTTATCGTATACCCATCAAGAATAATATTCAATGATGAAAAATAAAATTTTGAGTTTCAATTCATCATATCAGTTGCTTTTTTAAATATATAGTATTCCACAAAACGATTTGCATTTAGCAATCAAAAAAGACAGGGAAGCTTGCAGCGAAAGCAAATACTTTGGATAAAATAAATTTCCTCCAGACTTGTTAAAAACAACCTGAAAAGTGAAGACAGCGAAGCTCTAAATTGTGTCTCCGCAGATGTAATTGCTTATCCTAGCAACCAATGACACTAAAATCATTTAAGATAAAGTAATGTGATTTATCATAAAGAACGTTTCGTAAAATGCAAAACACTAAATAAATTGGATGATATAGATTTAATTCATACTTTTTATTAACTAATGGAAGGAGGAGATTGCAACCTTGAAATTGTACCTCTACACAGTTGTAACTGCTTATTCTAGCAACCAAAGAGTCTCTATCTCATATAGAAGATAATAACAAGATTCCTCACACGGAATTTTGCAATAATCGTTCACTGAATGCGCGACTCACAATAGGATAATTGGAGCACTAACAGAAACAAAATGGTTTTGAATATTAAACGCAAGAATCGGCAAAAATGTTGGAAAGCAAATATTATACAAGTGTCATCAAGAAATAATAGATCGGAAATCGGTCGGAAAAGGGTAAAAGGAAACACTTTAACAAAGGATTCTGTCTTGCTAGACTTTAAGCTGATCATCTACCTATTTCAAATTTCTGGGATCGATATTGTAGATTGTTCAAAAGACGAAGAAAAATTAGATTTCAGTATTTCGAGACAGAATCCAAAAGAGAAGCAAAAATGCCATGCAAGCAAATATTGGAAATACTTCTGCTATATCGTTATAATTTTAAGAGTTTTAACACAAATAACATGGATGCTTATTACACCAGACAGAAGAGCGGAATCAATTTACAGCTTTATGATTATTTTGAATTCGTTATTTTATATATCACTTTGCCAGAACAGAAAAAAAATCCTAAAAATTATAGAAGATTTGAATGGACTGTTTAAGAAGTTTTCAAATTATAAACAAAAGCCGAAAAAATGTCTATGGAAAATGATTCTCGTTTTTGAAGTCTCTGTAATAGCTTGTTTATTCTGCCATTACCTACTGTTGCAATCAGCATTTCACAATGATTTTCTGAAGAGAAATAGCATAATGCAGAAACTTAAAGTCGATTCTTCATATTTCTTAATTTTTTATAGCATTGATTCACTATACTTTTTAATAATGAATATGGTTGTTTCTATCTTTGCTTTGTATTACTGCCTAGTCTGCCTGTGTATTAGAAGCTTCTTCAGTTATATGCTGGAATATTATATTTCTAACGGTTTAAGTCATGAATATAATGTAGTATATAAAACAATTATAGAAATATCACACTGCATGAATCATTTCGAAGAAAGCTTTTCTTTCACTACTTTTATTATCATTTTTATGGAAATGATTTCACTCTTTTTGACTGGCTACCAGATAGCATTTCATATCTTTGAGGTTCCATTAGATTTACTATTCTCGTTCGTCTACATAGCGTATGCACTTTCCCATCTATTGCTGATCATGGTTCCAGCATCGATCACGAATGAATCGAGAAAAACTGTCAGAATCATTTTATTGAGTTTACCGTATGAGATTCCAGATAGTGAAAAAATGTTGAGATTTCGTATCCGAAAGTGCTGCTTGCAGGACAAGTTTCTAAGTTTATGGAATATATACGTGTTAGACAGATCAATTTTATTAACAGCTATTGGAACTCTCTTAACTTACGGAATTTTGCTAGGTACCTTAGGATAAGAGCATTGAAACTTCCAATGTAGTTTCGAAGAATAAAGAAGAATAGCGCTAACACCATTGACATCAGTAGAAAGAGAAGTCGAAAGATTGATTTTGGAGAATCTCTGTGTATTTCCGTTACGCAACCTTTTAAAATATTTCGAAAATTATTAAATTCACTTTAAACAGAACACTGCATTAATATACTTGTTTTTTCTATTTTATTGACAGTCATGCTGAAGACCTTAGGTTGACTGATTTGAAGAATGTTGCAGAAATATTGGCATAAAAACGTAATGATAGCACTTTTATCTCAAACTCAATATCGTGGCTTAACAAAACACCACTTTTATCAGATTTAGGCCATTTTGAGTGAGATAAATATATTCATGTAACTTTTCATGGCAGATCGACTGGCTATGTCTGTTTGTTCGTCAGGCCAACGTGTAGCACAGATTTCAAATATTATAAAACCACTTATCTAATGTTTACCGCAACAGTGTCTATCTCAGTGTATTTCAAAGCCCTTCATGTCATGCTTCACTTCTTTTTTACAAGGTAAACAAGTTTTGTGACTTTTTGTTGATATTAATAGTTTGTATGAATAATGAACAGTTATTACTTGAGATCATTCAGTTTCATCCATAAACCATAGAAAATAACTAGGTAATTATAAGCTGAAGTCGACTGGCACTATGTTCGTGAGACAGAGCGTTGCACTGTCAGGTCTCATGAGATAGGGATAGGTGTTATTTTTCTATCAAAATCGACAATTTCTTGGCTAACCGCTGCTTATAATATTACTGTGCTTAAACATTCTTGAGTTTGAATCCTTTGTTGCATGAAAAAAAACTTACTGTATGTATTGTTGAATAATATAAGAATTATTTGTACCGATTTGATATGGATAGTGACGTGCTGGACTACAAGCCAGAAAATGTTTCTGATTCGAATGTAAACAATGATGTGTCCTTTTTAAACTAAGCTGATCAAGTAAGTAATCTTAAAAGCAGTATTACTGAGACACTGCGAATAAGTAGGAATTACTTTTCGAGAGAGAAAGATTGGAAGATTATAATAGGTAAGATCAATCGAATGAAAGGAAAAGCATATAGGGGATTCAGAAGAGCAGATCCCGAAACTACTAAAGGGATAGATAAAGATGTTCCTCGTGAGGAAAAAAATAAGTCTCGCTTCTAATTCCCAAAAGTGCCAGGATTGAAAAAGAGGGGATGTGATATTATACCGCAAAAGGAAACGCAAACTCACTTTGATGAATTGTTGCTCACATCGAGTTGGAATTTGAAAAATATGGGTCGAAGGTTGTCAACGACGCATATACACTGTGGACTCTATTGCTAAGTGTCGTGCCAGCATCGATTACTAATGAAGCCAGAAAAAGAGCTAGGGAAATTGTGATGAGTTTGTCGTATGAGATTCCAGCAGGTGATAAAAAAATAGAAATTTGAAATTCAAAAATGCTTCTTTCAAATGAATTTTCTAGCTTTATGGAATATATACGTTTTTGATAGATCACTCATAATCGCAGCTTTTGGAACTACTCTTTACCTGAGTTTTTTTAATAGGGATTTCGATCGCGAATGAAACCACAAAAAAATGCTAAGATCATTGTTATAATTTTGCCATATGAGATTAAAACTTGTGAAAAACAATTTAATTTGACTGTCAAAAATGTTATTTCAAGAAACACTTTAAAACTTCAAGGAATATGTATGTTACGGTTAAATTGTTTAGTGGTTAGTATGAATTATTAACGGTCATTGTGATAAATCGAATCATGACTTTTACCTGCAAATATTTACACTAATTGGTTAAATCACAGTGATCGTACATACACATCTTAGATATATTACTCGTAGACACAGCTTTTGGAACTTTGTTAACTGCGGAATTTCATTTGCTGCCTTGGAAAAATAGCACTAAAACATAGACATTAGATTCTAAAAACACAGAATAGTGATTACTACAATCAGATCAACAGTAAGAAAAGTCAAATGACGGTTATTTTTTTTAATATTCCTTATATTTTTACAGGTATTTATTATTAGTATTCTTTTAAGAAATTGTTGAAAAATATTAAAGGCTTTTTCGAATCAGAAAACTGTATTAATCTCCTTAAAAAGCATATGATTCCTCAAATAGCTGTCTGACGTGTAATAAATTGAAAAAATTTTTAAAATATCCACGACATTTTAAAAAAAATATTTTATTTATGGTGTAGTTTTGAATTCATGTTCATTGTGTCTTGCAATAACCTGCAATAGACTACAATATCTCAAATTTATGTTACAACTACGAAACATGTGATATCTCTAAAACGTAATATCTGATAATGTATCTATTCTCATTTATCTCAATACATCGAAACATTAACGAAGATGTTTTTACTGAAGTCCGTATAAAAGGCAACAAAAATATTTGCGTGAGTAAATTTCAAATTTAATGATATATTTTCAGCTGTAAGAGTCGTTGCGTTTTCGTCCACCCATTAAGAATAATACTGAATAATCAAAAATAATATTTTGAGTTTCAATTCATTACACCAATTACTTTGTTACATATATAGAATTACATAAATCGATATGCATTTAGCAACCAAAAAAAAACTGGGAAGGTTTCGGCGAAGCAAAAACTTTGGAAATCAAGAATGTAATTCGTAATTGTTAATATCTTAACTTAGAGACAGCAAAGCTCTAAATTGTGCCTCAGCAGATTTAATTGCTTATCCTAGCAACCAATGACACTCCAATCCTTTAAGATAAAGTAATATTACTTACCATAATGTTTCGTAAAATGTAAAATTTCCATAATGTTTCGTAATAATGTTTCTCAAAACACTCGGTGAAATTAAATAAATTGGCCGATATGGATTTACTTCATATTTCTTATTAACAAATGGAAGGAGGATACTGCTACCTCCAAATCGTACCTCTACACAGATGTAACTGCTTATGCTCGAAATCAAAGAGCCTCCAGTCCTATAAATGGTAATAACGTGATTTCCCACTCCGATTTCGACAATAATCGTTCAGTGAATGCGCGACTCATAGCAAGATAACTGGAGCAATAGACGAAGCATAATGGTTTTGAATATTAAAAGCAGGAATTTACAAAAATGCTGGAGAGCAAATATTATACCCGTGGGAATAAGAAATTATGCATCTGAAATCAGTCGGAAAAGGTTAAAAGAAAGCAATTTTCCTGAGGATTCTCTCTTGCAAGTCTTTAAACTGATCATTTGTTTATTGCAAATTTTTCGGATAGATGTTTCAGAAGGCGAAGAAAAAATAGATTTCACTATTTCGAGTAAGAATCCAAAACAGGAACAAAAATGGCATATAAGCAAATATTTGAAATATTTCTGCTATATCGTTGCGATCTTAAGATTTTTCACACAAATAACATGGATGTTTAATACACCAGACAAAAGAGCGGAATCAGCTTACAGATTTCTGAATTATTCTAACTTATTTGATATTTCACTTTGGCAAAACAGTAAACAGTTCCTCAAAATTGTAGAAGATTTGAACGGATTATTTAAGAAGTTGTCAAATTATAAACGAAAACCAAGGAAATGTTCCTCGAAAATAATTCTCGTTTTTAATGCCGTTGCTATAGCTTGTTTATTCATCGAATACATGCAGTTACTATCAGCATTTCACAGAGATTTTCTGAAGACAAATTGCATAATGCAGAGTCATAAATTGGTTTCTACATATTTCTTGATTTTTTATGGCATTGATTTACTACACTTCTTAATAATGACTACAGTTATTTCTCTCTTTGCTTTCTACTACTGCCTAGTCTACCTGTATATTAGTAGCTTCTTCAATCATATGCTTGAATATTACATTTCTAGTGGATCGAGTGAAGAATATAAGATAATATATAAACAAATTATAGAAATCACACACTGCATGAATCATTTCGAAGAACGCTTTTGTTTCCCTTCTATTATTGTTCTTATATCCATGACTACACTCTTTTTGACGGGCTACCAAATAGCAATTTACACCCTTGAGCTTCCATTCCATTTAATATTCTCGTTCGTCTACTTAGTTTATGTGCTGTCCCTTCAATTGCTAATTATGGTTCCATCATCGATCACGAATGAAACCACAAAAACTGTCAAGAACATTGTGATAAGTTTATCGTTTGAGATACCTCATAGTGAAAAAGAGTTGAAATTTCGAATCCAGAAGTTTTTCTTTCAAGAAAAGTTTCTAAGCTTATGGAATATCTACATTTTAGATAGGTCCCTCATATTAACAGCTATCGGAACTCTCTTAACTTACGGAATTTTGCTAGGTACCCTAGGTAAAGACAATTGAATCTTTGAACGATGTTTCGAAGAATAAATAAAAATAGAGCTGACAAACATCAGATCATTAAAAAAAGAAATCGATAAATTAAGTTTTGCAAAATTCCACGTATTTCCATTTTTTGACGTTTTTAAGAAGTGTTGGAAAATTATTTAGATATTTTAAACAGCATGCATATTGTTTCAGTGCATTAATATTGTTTTTGTATTTTAATGGCAGTCATACTGAAGACCTTGAAAGTACTGGTTTGTCGAATGTTTCAAAATTACTTACATAATAGTTTAGTCAATGATGTCACTCATTTCTAAAACTTAAATATAGAAGGCGTTTTAAAACTCTCGGTACAAACTTTAAGGAATCACAAAACAGACCTAAATAAACATGAATTACATGTATAGTTGTATAATACTATGCTAATGATGCATAGACGTAACTTAACTCTCTGAACCCGGCTAAAGTGAGAATTCCAGTACCTCAAAAACTGAAGTAAATTTTCTTTCACGAAAACAGAATGAAATCCTTCCTTTGTTTACAGAAATTCCCGGAGGACGACATTTAAGTTTGGGCGATCAATTGTACACAAAGAAAGGAACAACTTTTCTCCCGTAAAATTCACTCACGCGGCCGAAACCGCCTGAGTCCGGTCTCTGTCGAATGGGGCGGTTTGAAGCGGATTAGGGCTCACAGAGTTAAGGGGTTGAGCTCTAGAAGGGTCTCTCAACATCGAGCAGCTGCGTTATCATTCTATGTCTCATACCTGCAAGTTTTGCTGAGGAGTCATATGATGAATCTTCTGGCGAGCTCAACTTATAGAAACTCCTTATTTCGAAGCGGAAGTAGTTTCTGAACATGAAAATCATGCAAGTGAGGGAAATGAAGCTTCTATTTTATTATTATTCTCTTTTATTTACTTATTAAAAAGTGTCATCATTTTGTCATGTTTTGCTCTTAAGCCCCCTATTTAAGATTTTGCTTCGCATAATACACCAAAATATGATAGAAGAGTAGCTTAGCAACAGGGGGTGGAAAGGGGTAATGATTCCCTGGACGCCAGTCTCGGGGGAGCCATGAAGACAAAATGTTCATGCGTTGATGACACTTTTTAAACTGAAATATAAAAATGCGTAAAAAATATTGACTTGCCCAGGGGGCCATTTACTCTTACTAAACCACTGATGAAGCCACTGGGCGAAATAATCGCAACATGACCAGGGCACCACTTATCCCCAATACGCCACTGCGTTGTTTAAAAGATAAATATCCAAAAACATTCAGCTTAGAAGCTTTGAAAATAATTCTACACGGACGACCATTTTGATGACATAATTACTGACTAACCAGGACTCTAATGTCTAGTAAGTCAGGTGTTTTTAAGTTAGTAAATAGTATAGCAGATGAATCTGAGAGGATATGTTTTCCTCCAAAGATAAAAAAAATATTGACTTCCAACTCTCCCCATCTGCGGTTACACAAACTGTGGCATAAAAGAATAGATACCCACACAGACCCAGAAAGGTGTAAGGCCTGCAATAGAGAAATTTTGGAAATAAAATCGTCAGGAGGTTTTATCAGAATTAACAGAATAATGGCAGCCAGAAGGTGAAGGTGGATCCAGTCAGCAGTTTATATTTTGATATTTGAACTGAAAACGCCATACATTATAAACAGTTTGTGTAACAATATTGTCATCATAATCAGAAGTTTCATTTCTCTCACTTGCATGATTTTCATGTTCAGAAACTACTTCCGCTTCGAAATAGGGATTTTGTATAAGTTGAGCTCGACAGAAGATTCATCATATGACTCCTCAGCAAAACTTGCAGGTATGAGACATAGAATGATAGTATTATGAATTTAGTCTAATATCTAGTGCATAGCAAAAGTATTATGAATTTATAATTAACTTCAAGCGGCCGAATTTAAAACATCGAAATATTTAAAATTTAAAAGAAACAACATATATATATATATATATATATATATATATATATATATATAAGTCATAAAGACACATATATTTTAGAATTAAGTGCAGCAATGGAGATAATTTTCTAGATATTAGAGCAGGCATATCAGAAACGTATATGTTGAAACGTACACATCTTACATTCAGTTACATGACATCTCACACGTGTGGTAGATATTTTCTGGTAGATGCGTCCCAAAAGTAAATGTGAAAGAGTGTCATTTAAAATGAGTAACTTGAACACATACTCACACACGTTCGTACACTCACTCACCCAACCAAGGTCTAAAACGTCGATACCGATCATAATTTGAAGGCCAAATTTTTTTAACGACAATACTTTCCCTTCGTGCAAGAGAGAATAAAATCTCCAAACCTGGGATGCTTGTTAAAGCGACTGATCTCAATTATGATGAAAGCCTGCAGTTTCTGTTTTAACTATTGAAAGAAAATTCATTGTAAATCAATTTAATCCTCCGTTAGGCGCATATGTCCCCATTATCTCCAACTTTTTTTCCCTATATATTTTTTTTCTCAGAAAAGTGAATCAGCTGCAAATTAAAGAATAAACATCTAAGAAACGCAAAAGAGAGCAGACACAGTTTTAGATTACTATTTTGAAAAGGTTACAAAATCACAACATTTTACATATAGACTTCTTTTAAATGCCGATTATAGGGTTAATTATTGCATTTTTTACCATATTTTTGTTAGTTTTGTCCCTATTTCTTCCGCAATATTTGCATCTACTTTTATTACTCATTGACTTTTTTTTTATTTTTGGTCCTAAGCCGTTGATTCCTAACATAAGATTTTCTGTTTTTATTAATTCCTTCGGAATTCGGGGATTGGGCAGATCTGCATAAAAGGTGAAATTTATAAGTATGAAACTGAACTTTTTGATGGTATCAAGTCGTTTCATATCCTTATCAAAATTATAGTGTTTGAAAATTACAAAAGCGCTAATAGTAGAGTTGTTTCAAAGATTGGAGGAAAGAACCATAATCCAATATTTCTTGAGACATCAATTCTCCGCCATAAATGAACTAGAATAACTTCTTTTGACATTTAATCAAATTTAACGTTTCAGGTTATTTTTGATATTACCTGTCTTCAGTAGAAACCGAAAAGTCCATTGAAAATGATTGTGACTCTTATTTTTGATTTCCGAGAAACAACTTGGTCGGTTTGTTTTCTTTTAATAGCCCTTCAAATTTGTGATATTCATTTATGTATATTGTGTCCCAAAAAAGTGAAACAAGCGCTTATTTTTTTAATATTGATCCTAGACATATACTTCAAATCACAAAGTTTCATCAAATAAAGTAAGAAATTTTAAATTCTAAAGTAATTTATAATAAAAAGTTTAAAAAATTCAATTTTAATACGGTCCCCGTAGTTCAAAAATGATTCATTCATGAAATGAAGTAAAAAGAAAATACTTTAAATTCTATGGAGATTTATAATAAAAAGTTACAAAGATTAAATATTTATATAGTCCCCGTAGTGCAAAAATGTCAATTGGTAAAATGTTTCTCTTACATTCTCCTATTCACATACAAAGTTGCACGCTAAGATATAAATAAATAGTCCCAAATTTCGTTCTATTCCATCAAGGAGTGTGGAATTGTATAGGATTCTAATAAAAGCATCCAAATAAATAAACAAACAGACATTGAACTATATAGAGCAATAATTTAAATTGAAGTTAGAAAATACTTGATTTACTTTATGTTCAAGAAATCGAATGATGCATTATTTTAATAGGTTCTCTTTTAATCTGTTATATATACGCAGTATTCATGATTTATTAAATATAAAACATAATCTTAAAAAAATCATATTACATTTTTTCTATTGAAGGATATTATAAAAATTTTGTTTTATTTGATTTATTTTGACCTTGTGGAAAGAACAAGATGATGCAAAGTAGAAAAATTGCGTTACTATGAACAAATAGCTATTACAATCTTAAAAACACAAATAAAAACTCTATATACAGATTTGCAAAAGAAAATTTGCAAAACGTCATGAAAGTAAATTATTTAAGATTCAAATTCATAAATTATATTAAATAATAACTTTCTTAATCGATAAGAATGTTTTACATGCAGTTCATCTAAATTTTGAATCCAGCCTACAAACCCCATTGCGTTCCTTCCACATGCTTCTGAAAACGATCAGCATTTCTTAAATGTAGCAAAATGTTCAATACCCAATATTCAAATAGTATTTCTCGCAAAATCACTAAGATTAATACTGAATAACGAATTCCTAACTAATAATCTATTTTATATCTTTCTTTTCCCCTCTGAAAAAAACAAATCTTTGCAAAATAAAGTTCTTGTAAGGTTTTATCAAACAGTTGATACAATCGTTTGAACACATGAAAATATTCCATTTACTAGTTTGTCACAAGAAAAAATATGCAAAAAATTATCAGGTTTAAAACTGTAATTGATGGAAATTAATAAAATACCAAATTTTAATTTTCATAATCAAATAAAGTGATTTGAATACAGTTCATCTAAATTGAGAATCCAGCCACCAAACTCCATTTCATCCATTCAAGAAGCTTATGCAAACGATCAGCATTTTAAAAATCGAACAAAGTAATACTGAAAATTCAATTTATATTTCTCAACAATTCACTAAGAATAACACTTAATGAAGGATAATAAATTCTTTCAGTTTAAATTTAACACACCGTTTGTTTTGTTATATATACAGAGTCTGCAAAATAAATTCATATTCAGGAGCCAAGAAAGATAAGTGGAGAACTTTCAGTGAAAGCAAGTACTATCGGTAACATGAATTTCCTCCATTCTTAATTTATGAAAAGCTGAGATAAAGACGCTCTAAATTTTTTTCTATACGCATGAAACAATCGTTCGCACAATACTTTAAAACGCATAAAAGAAAATTGATTTTCTCGAAGATGAAAATTAAAAATGTTATTTTACAAAGTAGAAAAGATGGTTCGCAAACATTCGGTGAAATCGGATATTTTGACAATGATTGTGGGGAGGGCTGATGTATCATCCAGGGGATTCACATTATACATTTTATTAAGTACTGAACGTTCATCGAATTTCAGTATCTATTCTACAAACATCTTTCCATTCACTCGGGACGAGTTTGAAACGAAACGAAATCATTTTAAGGATCTAATCAAATGCGGCATAATATTTGGATTATATTTATCATAATTACATTAAGAATAATACCAAAGAACGAGAGATAGCTATTTCCGTTTGAATTCATCCAACCAATTATTTTTCAAAAACTGTATTTCACAAAATTGATTGGTATCCATCAACCATAAAAGATATTCGAAGTTGGAAACCTTTCGATGAAAGTAAGTTTCTCTGGGTAGAAAGGATTTACTCCGAATTCGTTATTAACTAATGAAAGGCGGACACTTCGAAGCTTGAATACGTGCATCTTTACAAAGGTAATAATAGTTCGTTCGATACTTTAAGATTCCTATCAATAAAATTGATTTTCTAAAAGAAAGAAAGAGTTTATTCATAAAACTAAAGAAAAGATAGATCAAAAGCATTCGTTAAAATCAAACACTTTGTAGGGGAGTGGGGATGAATGATATTTCATGCGGGGTATTTATATCATGCTTGTTATTATCTAATGAATGTCGGACACCCTGACACTCTGAATTGTACATAGCAACCAAAGACACTCCAAGGTTTGAAAGAATAGTAGCAAGATTTCTTACACTGAATTTTTCGTAAGAAATAAATCTTTTTCCTTCAGAATGTATTAATAATAATCATTCAAATAATACACTAGGAAAAGCAAAATGGTTCTGAGTTTTAAAAGCAAGCATCGGGGAAAATACTGGAACAGAAATATGAAAGTGACTCCAAAAATTAAAGGATCTGAAATGTGTTGCAAAGAGGCAAAAGAAATTAATCTTGGTAATACTCTCTTGGAAGACTTTAAGCTGATCCTCTGCTTATTGCGATTTTCTGGACTCGGTGCTGCAAATTTTCCAAAATGTAAAGATAAGTTGGGTTTCAGTTCTTCGAGACACAACCGAAAAAAGTGTAAAAAAGGGAATATAAGCAAATATCTGAAATACTTCTGCTTCATTATTATAGTCTTAAAAGTTTTCACACAAACAGCATGGTGGTTTATTATACTAGACAAAAGAGCAGAATTAGCTCATTGCTTTATGACATTTCTAATGTTGGTATTTTATTCATCACTTTTCCAGGAGCGAAAGGAGTTGTTACAAATTGTAAAAGATTTGAACGTAGTATTCAAGAAGTTGTCATATTATAAATCTAAACCAAAGAGATGTCTATTCAAACTGATTCTCGTCTTTGAAGCTTTTGCTATAGCTTGTATAATCACAACTTATTCATTGTCACTAGCCGAATTTCACGAAAAATATCTCAGTAAAAGCATATTGCAGACATTTAAATGTGATTCATCATGTTTTCTCATTTTTTCTGTCTTAGATTTGCTACACTGTTTATTAATAAACTCAGTTATCACTCTCTTCACTCTATATTACTGCTTAGTCTGCCTATATATTCGAAGCTTCTTGAAGCATCTACTTGTATATAATAATTTTAACTGTTTCAATCAACAATACAAGAAAATATATAAAACATTTGTAGAAGTAACCAACTGCATGAAACATTTCGAAGAATGTTTTGCCTTTCCAGCCTTTCTTATTGTAATTTTGTCCATGACTTCTCTCTTTTGGACTGCCTACCAAATTGCGTTTGAAATCGAGCAGTATCCATTATTTTTATTCTTCTCGTTCGTCAGCTTAGCCTATGTTTTGTCCCACCTGTTGCTAATAATGGCTCCTGCATCGCACACTAACGAAGCCACAAAAACTGCCAAAAGCATTTTGATGAGTTTGTTCTACGAGGTTCCAACTAGTGATAAAGAATTGAAATTTGAAATCCAAAAATGGTTCTTTCAAGAGACATTTTTAACTTTATGGAATATATACGTTTTAGATAGATCACTCATAATTACATGTATTGGAACTGTCTTAACTTACGGAATTTTGCTAGGTACGGTAGGGAAAGAGCATTGACACTTTGACTGTAGATACGAAGAATAAAGAAGAATTGATCTTACACCAATCAGCATGGTAGAAAGAAAAATCGAAAGACTGTTGTTTGTAAAATTGAATGTGTTTTTGAAGATATTCCGAATTTATATAATTTTAAGAAATGCTTTGAAAATATTAGAAATATTTTTTAAACAGAAAACTGTTCATTATTATTATGCTTATTTCTTCCTTATTATTTTCAGTTTTTCTGTAAACTTTAGAACGGCTTTTTGTAGAAGGTTGTAAAATACATAGACATTAGAACTCAACAAATTTAACTCCCAGATTAAGTATGTATGGTGTATCAAACTCTTAGTACGAAAATTAAGAAGTGATGGAACTCGAAGCGCATAAGCTAAAATCACTATACAATGAACAGTCGTGACTCAAATGTTGAAGGCCTGAAAGGCATTTGTTAAGGGCCATCCGATCTCTCATGCCTGAATTTTCCTTTTAGGGTTCCTATGATGCACCTCAATTACAAGAACATTTATCATCGATTTTTATGAGGATTATGCTACTAGAATTTCTGTAAATGCAGCTCAACAACATCTTATATTCAACACATATATATGTATTTATATGTATGTTTTCAAACGAGATAATTTTCTTATTGTCCCATTTTGGATTATGCTTGTTTTCAGGGCATTACGTAGGAAACTGTTTCTCAACTACCGTGGTGCATTTTTGAAGACAATGTAAATTTTATTCTAGAGAATTTGAATGTTCTTTATGTGTTTTTTTACTGCAAGATCCCAATTGTAAATCTGACTTGGTGTTAAACGTCGTACTGTTGATGTAGCATGGAAGTTTGATGAGGGAGATACCAGGCGGGCCGTACAGAAGTTATCCTGTGCCCGTGGCAGAACTGCCAGGATTGTGACCATCCGACACCACTACCTGCTACATTTTTGTTAAGCTTTCATCACACTTCTATGACCTCACCCACTCCTGGAACATTTCTTAATTTTTTTTTCTTCTACACAATTTAGCAAATTTCATAATTTTCTAAATAATCTTCATACAAATGATGTGTTCTTGAAAAATATTACTTTAAGGAACCGAATTAATAAAAAGTACTATACGTAACAAATTAAATGTATCACTGAAGTAAATAAATTGTTAAATATGCATATTTTCTACTAGATTGAAAGCAAAACAAAATGTATATCTCATTGTTTAGGGTAGCTACTGAATATTTGTTTTTGTGCGATGTATATTACTTCACGCTACATAGAGCACACAAAGTGTAGTATCGCGTTGATAAAATTAATAATAAAAAACGTTCGCTGATGAAGTTAACATGGTTCCTGTTTTGCGAAACTTGTAAAAGTAAAATTTTGTTTAACGTATAAATTTATTACCTCCTCTAATTAAAACTCCTTATTTTTTATTTTGATTCGAAATGTTAATAATTATCTTAATTTCGCTTAATCATGCATTGCCATTCATATATAATAAAAATTGATTTGCATGCATGAAATGTCCAGATCCGAATATTGCTGACATTATTATTACGACACACAGCTCTCTGTGGAAAGCGAATTCTCAGTTGGCATCACCCCCCTTTTCACAAAAGGACTGCAGTCCACACGATTGACAGCAAAGTCTGCCTCACGCGTGATGAATGGATTCCAGAACCGCCTCACTGCTGTCCTTATTAAAGAAAGCGGTCACTTAGAGCCCCTTTATCAAAATTTGCAAACCATGAAATTTCAATATATTTCATTAAAATACTTTAATCTCTCTTATTTCTTTTAAAATTCCGATTCGTGCAAACATTACCCGCTGGGCCACCCTTTATTTATGCTGTCGTTGAATTTCGATCAGTGCTAAGTTTTGAGCAAACAGAGATTTTGCCATAGCTCTCAACTGACATTTGTCTGGAGTAGGAGTAAGAGACCAAGTTTTCAACCACTATAAAAGCATACATTCGTTTGTCAGTTATGTGAGAGTATTTAAGATTGTGTAAAAATAAATTTCCTTTGAAAGCAAATTCCAAAATTATAGTCGAAAAAATCAGTAATACATAACATAAAACACTTCAGTAACAAAACATAAGCGAGTAAGGTAATATTCGATATTTTTTAGGAGTTTTTTTAACACTATTCATATAAGTTATTTGAATAAAACCGAGATAGAATAATTTTTGTCCTCGCATCATCTGTTATATTCTGATATAGGAAACACGGAAAAACACTCCTTATTCTTCTAAATTGGTGCTTGCTTTCACTTTAGGCCATGAAATAAGCGAAGCAGAAATTTCATATCTAACATCCCCTCCCCCTCCATACAAAAAATACCTGTTTATGCTGAAAACATAAAAATTAAAAATTAAATTAATTAATTAAATTCAATATTGTATATGCCTGAAAACAAAAATTAAAAATTAAATTAATTAATTAAATTCAATATTGTATATGCTGAAAACATAAAAATTAAAAATTAAATTAATTAATTAAATTTAATATTGTTTATGCTGAAAACATAAAAATTAAAAATTAAATTAATTAATTAAATTTAATATTGTATATGCTGAAAACATAAAAATTAAAAATTAAATTACTTTATTTAATAGCAAATTAAATTACATTTAAACATTATTTTCGTTATAAATGTGAAAAGTGCTATCATAACGCACCCTTTTATACATTTTATTATTACAGAACAAATATAAAATTTTGATTTTTCCTTAAATTATTCATTCTGTCATGTTGCGGTAAAAATAAAAAAAATCCAAGATATATGTTGTAAATTATTTTATGATTGCCCGTTTATAACTCTAAATATTGTGTATTATAACACGATGTATTAGACAGTAGCATCTAAAATTTTTGATACCACTCGAGACATGTGATATCTTAAAAACATAGTAAATGATGACGAATTTCATATGAATTATTGCTGTTTAATGCATTAACGTAGATATATTACAGAAGTCAATTTTTTTAGTATAAAATGCATGGAATATATTTGCGTGATTTAATTATAGATTTACTGATATATTTCGAACTGCAAGAGTCGTTGTGTTTTGAGATACCAATTAAGGAAAACACTGACACTGTTGTTTTTTTCATATATTTAATTTCACGAATCGATTTGTATTTCTGAACAGAAAAGGGAGCTGAAAACTTTCTGTGAAAGCTAATGCTTCAAACAACACGGATTTGCACGATACTTGTTCCTAACTTATGAAAGGCAGAGACTTCCACTCTCTGAACTGTGCCTCTACAAATGCAATCCCCTAAGCTAGCAACCAAAGATACTCCAATCGAATAAGAAACTTTCATATGATTTAATACACTGAATGTTTCGAATCCACGCAACGTCGAAAACGCCGGATCACAAGCACATAACTCGTAGTCACAGCCTTTGGAACTCTTTTAAACTGCGGGATGTCATTTGCTATTTAGGAAGAAGAACACTGAAACTTAGAATGTAGATTTAAAAAATAAAGAATTGTGTTTACAATAATCACATCGGTAGTAAGAAAAGTTAAAAGATGGTTATTTGTAATATAACTTATATTTTTGCAGGTATTTATTATTAATATTCTTTGAAAAATATTAAAAGCTTTTTTCTAAACACTGAAATGTGTATTAAACTGCTTAAAGAAAAATAAAATAATTACTAAACATATTTCTTTAAAAATATTTTATTAATTGTGTAATTTTGAATTCATGAACAATGTGTATTGGAAAATCCTCCAATAGACGTAAATATCTGAAATTTATGTTACAACTCCGAAGAGTGCGATCTCTATAAAACGAAATATTTTATAATGGATCTTCTAATTTATCGCTATACATCATAGCATTAACGAAGATTTTTTACTGAAGTCCGTATAAAAGGCAGCAAATATATTTGCTGATTCAATTTCAAATTTATTGATATATTTTGAACCGTATGCGTCACTGTGTTTTCTTACGCCCAATAAGAATAATACTGAATGATAAAAATTTATATTTTGAGTTTCAATTCATTATACAAGTTGTTTTGTTACATACATAGAATTATTCAAACCGATTTGCATTTAGTAAGCAAAAAAGATAGCTGGAAATTTGTGGCGAAAGCAAATACTTTGGATAAAACGGATTTACTACAGACTTATAAAAAGGTGGAGACAGCGAAGCTTTAAATTGTGCTTCCGCAGATGTAATTGCTTATCCTAGCAACCAATGACACTTAAATCATTTAAGATAAATTATTTTGATTTATCATAAAGGGTGTTTCGTAAAATACAAAACACTTCGCGCAATTGAAAAAATTGGACGCTTTGGATTTAATTCATTCTTGTTATTAACTAATGGAAGGAGGAGAATGCGACCTTCAAATTGTACCTCTACACAGTTGTAACTGCTTATTCCAGCAACCAAAGAGTCTCTATCTCATATAGAAGATAATAACAAGATTTCTCACACGGAATTTTGCAATAATCGTTCAATGAATGCGCGACTCGCAATAGGATAATTGGAGCACTAACTGAAACAAAATGGTTTTGAATGTTAAAAGCAAGAATCGGCGAAAATGTTGGAAAGCAAATATTTTACAAGTGTCATCAAGAAATAATAGATCGGAAATCAGTCGGAAAAGGATAAAAGGAAACACTTATACAAAGGATTCTGTCTTGCAAGACTTTAAGCTGATAATCTACCTATTGCAATTTTCTGGGATCAATGTTGTAGATTTTTCAAAAGACGAAGAAAAATTAAATTTAAGTATTTCAAGACACAATCCAAAACAGAAGCAAAAATACCATGCAAGCAAATATTGGGACTACTTCTGCTATGTCGTTATAATTTTAAGATTTTTAACACAAATAACATGGATGCTTTTTACACCAGACAGAAGAGCGGAATTAATTTACAGCTTTATGATTATTTTAAATTCGTTATTTTATTTATCACTTTGCCAGAACAGAAAACAATTCCTGAAAACTGTAAAAGATTTGAATGGACTCTTTAAGAAGATTTCAAATTATGAACAAAAGCCGAAGAAATGGCTATGGAAAATGATTCTCGTTTTTGAAGTCTCTGCAATATCTTGTTTATTCACTCTATATCTACTGTTAATATCAGCATTTCACAATGATTTTCTCAAGAGGAATAGCATAATGCAGAAACTTAAAGTCGATTCTTCATATTTCTTGATTTGTTATATCATAGATTTACTACACTTTTTAATAATGAATGCAGTTGTTTCTATCTTTGTTTTGTATTACTGCCTAGTCTGCCTGTATATTAGAAGCTTCTTCAATTATGTACTGGAATATTATATTTCTGACGGTTTAAGTCATCAATATAATATAGTATACAATACAATTATAAAAATAACAGGCTGCATGAATCATTTCGAAGAAAGCTTTTGTTTCACTACTTTTATTATCATTTTTATGGAAATGATTTCACTCTTTTTGACTGGCTACGAAATAGCATTTGATACTTTTAACTTTCCATTATATGTATTATTTTCGTTCGTCCACATAGCATATGCACTGTCACATCTATTGCTAATTATGGTTCCAGCATCGGTCACTAATGAATCGACAAAAAATGTCAAAAGTATTTTGTTGAGTTTGCCGTATGAGATTCCAGATAGTGAAAAAAAGTTGAAATTTCGAATCCAAAAATGTATCTTTCAGAAGAAGTTTCTAACTTTATGGAAAATACACGTTTTAGATAGGTCACTCATATTAGCAGCTATTGGAACGCTCTTAACTTACGGAATTTTGTTAGGTACCTTAGGAAAAGAGCGTTAAAGCTTTGAATGTAGTCTCGAAGAATAAAGAAGAATTGCGCTAACATCATTAAGATAAGTAGAAAGATTGATTTTGGTCAATCTCTGTGTATCTCCATTATTCGACCTATTAAAAAATTTGGAAAATTATTAAAGGCATTTTAAACAGAAGACTGCATTAATATGCTTGCTTTTTCTATTTTATTGACAGTCACTCAGAAGACTTTAGATTGACTGATTTGAAGAATGTTACAAATATATTGGCATAAAAACTTAATGATAGCAGTTTCTCTCAAACTCAATATCATCGCTTAACAAAACACTACCTCTGTTTGTTTGGCCATTTTGACTGAGATATACATATTGATGTAAATTTTTATGACAGATCGACTGGCTGACTCTTTTTGTTCGTCAGACCACCCTGCAGCGCACAAATTTTAAATATTATAACACCACCTATCTAATGTTTACCTCAAAAAATTGCCTATCTCAGTGTGTTTCAGAGCCCTTCATGTCATGCTTCACTTCTTTTCTTACGAGGTAAACAATTATTAATATTTTTTCTTGATATTAATAGTTTGTATGAATAATGAACAGTTATTACTTGAGATCATTCAGTTTCATCTATAAACCGTAGAGAATAACTAGGTAATTATAAGCTGAAGTCGACTGGTACTATGTTCATGAGACAGAGCGTTGCAGTGTCAGGTCTCATGAGATAGGGATAGGTGTTATTTTTCTATCAAAATCGACAATTTCTTGGCTAACCGCTGCTTATAATATTACTGTGCTTATACATTCTTGAGTTGTCTATTGTTGAATAATATATATAATATTTTTACCGATTCGACATGGATAGTGACGTTCTTGACTACTAACCTAGAAATGTTGCTGATTCGAATGTAAGCAATGATGTGTTCTTTTTAAACCAAGCTGACCAAATAATTAATCTTGAAAGCAGTATGACCGAGACATTGCGAATAAGTAGGAATAGCTTTTAAAGAGAGAAAAATTGGAAGAGGATCATAACTAATCGAAAGAAAAGAACAGCATATAGGGGATTCAGAAGAGCAGATCAGGAAATTACTAAACGGATAGTGCAAGATGTTCCTCTTGAGAAAAAAATAGGTCTTGCTTCTGACTCCTGAAACTGCCAGGATTGAAAAACGAGGGGGTGTTATATTATACCTCAACAGGAGATTGAAAGTCATTTTGATGACTTTTTGCTCGCATCGAGATGGAATTTTAAAAATATGTTTATATGAAGCACTCTGGATATTTAAAAGACCGTGAAGGGAGATGGCATGAGACAGGGAAAGTCTCCCTGAGACAGAGAATGTCTTCGCTTTTCCCTGTCTCTACACTTCGTGACCAGCAGAAACACGCGATAAGTGGATTCATTTACAGTACATGATGAAATTTATACCATCAGACATGCATTTATTCTACGACAGTATTTCCTGTGAAGAAATAAAAAGCAGGTGGGAGGAAACGCAAAAATACTGAGCATGTAAGTGATGGAAAAATCAGGAATGTGAATACTGCCGAGAAAAATAAGAAGAAAAAAGGGTGTATAAAAAGGATAAGAAGAGTAACAGAAGAATTCTGTGAATTCTGTCAAGCTTATTTTCAGAAAAGTACGTTAATCTTGTAACTTCTAGGCCTACGTCTAGGTCAAGTTACCTTCACAGTATTGATAGAGGCGAGATTTTTATATTTGATGAGGTAGTCAGTACATAGAACTATTGACACTCAAGTGCTACATGTTAACTTGTACGAGTCTACCCTACTCAACTACTCGATCCATCATACCTGTATTCACATAAATCAGAAGTATTCCATTGTGAGCAACTGGTTTCAAATTCAAAGCAAGACTACTCGTTAATAAGATAACAAATTTAATGAAAATACTAATTCATAAAATCATTATACAGCTAGTTAATCAAATGATACAAACAAGGAAGAGCAGAGAGTGAACAGTAGCAATCAGTCCTTAAATACTGTAACAGGGTCGTCGCTATTGGTCGATAGGTGACATCACAAAGAGGGCTGATCCGATCTGCATGAAATCACAATTTAGGATGTTGCCAGATGCAGCGATGATGCCTCAATATCCATTTGAAAAGTGAGCTGTGAGCTTGAAAGTTCCTCAACAAATGACAAGACGATTTTGTCAAAAACAAAATTGAATATCCCTTTAATTTTCATGTATCACTGCTAATTATTTTTTGAAGCACCTACAGGCAAATTTTTTGCAAAAATATCTTTCCTAAAAGTAACAATGAGTCAATTTTTTCGATTGAACTTATTTAAACTTTTTATAATCCGCCTGTCTCAATGATCTGATAGGCTAAAAACACCTATCTAAAAAAAATTTAAATTTTCCAATTTTTTTTAACACTTTTGCAATTGAAACAGATGTATTGTCTCAGGTTCATACCAGATGTGAAAAAAACAGCCGTATTCGCTATTGGTTGTGAATAATTGAATTTTTTCTTCCTCCTGTAAAACCTGGAAAACTGAGATAGGTGGTGTTGCTTGTCAAGCGACGATATACTGTGTTTTAAAACTATTGCTACAATGTTTGGGAGTGACAAACCATACCTAGATAAATACGAATAACTGCATGTTCCCAGAATATTGTGCTAATAGTCGCAACTCAAGGGCCTGAGCTCTAGAAAGGTTTCCCTCCATCAGGCGGCTGGCGTAATCAACCTACATCTCATACCTGGAAGTTTTGCTGAGGAGTCATATGATAAATCATCAGAAGAAACCTCCTAACCATTTTATTTCCAAAATTTCTGTATTGCATGCCTTTTACCATTATGGGTAGTCTAGTATGTAGTCAGTATGGGTAGTCTAGGCATTAGTGTCTAATTCTAATTCCAAAATTTCTGTAACTTGAGCTGTCTTACAGTTGATGGAGAGAGATGTGTTGGAAGGCAATAAAATATTTTATCTCTGGCGAAGAAATGGCAATTTCAGATTTATCTGCTATAATATTTACTAAATTTAAAGCACCCGTGTCTCCAAACATTAGAGCCCTGGTTGGTCATTAATAACGTTATCAAAATAATGTCCCGTGGGAAATTTCTTTCCAAGATCTGTTCTTGTTTTTATATATTTATCTTGTTCTACTAAGTTAGAGCCAAAACAGATTATATTTTCGTGTCTATATAACGAGGAAAAGTTCTTATCGGTGCATACTTAATATAACAAAAATGAATTATTCAAACCTAATATCTTCCGATCGCACAAAGCATCATAACTTTCGAAAAAATGGAGTATTTCGCTGTTTCATAGAATTTTGTTTAAAGTTTTGCCCCTGTATTTTTTAAAATATTATATTGCAAAAAACGTTTCAATGGGTTCTGCTACATAAGAAAAAAATATTTATCTATTTAGAGAATATTTTCCATTTACAAAAATCCCTTAATATTTATGAAAAAATGCAATAGTTTGACAAATTTCGTAAATTTTCGAAGGTAAGAACTACGATTTATATTAATCCCATAGTTTCTCTGATTATAACGAATGTGAGATTGAGCGGGGGTAACGATATGACAAGCCATTTGGTCAGTTGCCATTTTTGATTGCTGATATACGTCTAAAATTTATTTCTGGTCTTTGCTCAAATATTTTCTGTCCACTTCTAATATTGCACAATATACTGGTTGAAAATCAATCACTCACAGTTTTTCACATCCCCTGAGATTCTCACTAATAGGGCCACTGGGCCAGTTGTTTCCCATCCAAGTGCTGAAAACGGTGAAAAGATAACAGATTGAATACAGTAAACAGACAGGCCATCGTATTGGCCGTCCAACAATGTTTTCGAGTTGACGAATAGCACCACATTTCCGCCCTATATTAATCTTAGTACTCTCAGAGCTAACGACGTCCTAGTCTTCTTGTAGAATGTATTATTCATTTGTGTAAGATGCAAACTTTATGCGATGTCTTTGGCAGATCCGGAGTACGGACAAGATTAGCGAACAAAAACCTAACAAGGTTCTTTGATTTTAGAACAATGATCCTCCTTCATTTTTCGACGAAATGGGGAACTTCAGCATTTCTGAGAAACACGTCAAAGCCACCCGAATTTGTAGAAAAAATCATTCTAATTTCAAATATGGAAGTGAAATTTTACAGAAAAAATTATTTATTTAAATATTGAGAGCGAAAGATGCACTGAAATGGCAGGAATCATGATGCAATCCGAAGCGCACTCTCATTGGCCGAGTAGATTTTGACGTCAAAGGTTCCTTCCTTCGCATACTTCTCTTTCGGTACTTCTGTACCCTGCTTTGAATCAAGGCGTTTGTACCAGCTAACATTTTAAAAGTGAAGTTTTTAGATTTTCTACTATTCAACGTTTAATTTCACAATGGATATTGGTTTTGTACAAGGTAAATCGGATAATTTGCCAAGGATTGATTAGAGGGTTTGTCAGTACATGTGTCTGTAATTATTCAGTTCCGACAAAGAAACTGGACGAAAAACGCCGGCTCGTAAATTATATCATAAGAAAAGTTGTTTTGACCTTCCCTTAATGCATTTTCAGTAACCGGAACAAAGCTCTATACTATACAGAAAAGGCTTCGCCTTAGAAAAACGGATAGGTTTTCGAAACCATCAAGCAACAATAAATTGTAGAGGAGCCCTCGGGCATTCCCAGAAGACGCCGCGATTTCTGTTGCACAAGAAAGAACGAAAAGATAAGAACCTGATTTTGCATGATGTATTAAATTTCGTATGTCTACAGAAAAAAAACCAGGAATATATTTTTTTCAGAAGTTCCTTTCAAAAGAACTTCAGGTACGGCATTTTTTTAAAAACACACCTGTGCCTTTTAAAAATTAATTTTATTTTATATAGTTTTATTTTACTACGCTTTATTTTACTATATAAATTATTTCCTTTGTACAAGTATTGATTTTAAAATACTAGTTTATACTAATTAATATAAAATCTGGTAAAAATAACTTATATAAAGAAATGCACTAAAAAATTAAAAATGATAAAACTGTAACCACTTTCGTGAATTGCAGAAAAAAAGATACGAGCAGAGTATCTGTAAGTAGTAAGCCTTCTTTACTGCAAACAAAGCTTTTTTCATTATGTTAGTTAGTTTTTGAATTATATAAAAAAACTATATAAATTTATAATAATATTCTAACCAGACCAAATACGACTGATCTAGGAATTTAAATGCTGCGATTAACAAACTCGAGATGCACGATGAGATAAATTTATCCCACCTTTTCTCAACTATAATAATTGATGAAAAAACTAACTTTTTGAAGACTAATTTTGATTTTAATACATTCATTGAATATAAAAAATTTATTTTGCATCAAAAGTTAATTCTGCGAATTATTTTGTTGAACGACAAATAAAAACAAATTTCATTATCAAAAAAAGTCGTGAATATAAACTAATTTTTAAGATATTCTTGTTAATTTTCAATAGTACTGGTAATTATTAAAAATATATAAGAAACATTCGAATGTCCATTGAAAACATTTATGCTATAAAATAACATGAGCAAGTCTTTTTATAAAAAAGATTCTTAAAGAAGGTGGGATCTTCTTTATTTTTACCCTTTGAGGGGCAATGGTCCGTCAATGGATAAAAAATTAAATTCCATGTAATCAAATGGGGAAAAACTAATTAACTTTAACTATTTGGTTTAAAATATCTTTATTTTTCTTTTGCTGCTAGCCTCACCTTATACTTCTTTTAAAAACAAAAAAGATATCGAAATACTGAATTTACTGTGCTTCATGATATACAATTTTAATAGGTATAATATAGATAAGGTATAATAACTCACATCAAAATGATCTCCACAGACATCACGAACGCTGCTTGCTGATAATTCCGGATTTAGCTTCGGATATCTCTTCATCGCTTTACACCACTTTTTGCGAATAACATAATTTTTTTGGCACATTGATAAATAATTTATAGGGTGCCGTTACAGTTGTATTACTACATTTAGGAACAATACAATACTTGTATCTTTCCGACATTATTTTAT
>BGPR01006212.1:42387-74764 GCA_013235015.1 Araneus ventricosus | reverse complement strand
TCGACTGTCGTATAATAGGATAACATCATATTACCTCCGTGTGATGTTCAAAAGATAAAATGTATTTTTGTACCTTGTGGATGACGCCCTAAAGCTTCATAACTGACTGTGCCCCCCCCCCCCCATATTGAACCGTTTTCGAGAAAGAAACGCTAATTACGCAGTTTGCCGCCAGGTGGTGCTTTAAGCTATGTCATGGTGAAGTCCAAGAGTGTTTTTCTATATCTTCAATTGCTCACCAGTGACAGATAAGCTCACCAGCTCAGTCAGCGACAAATTATTTTCCTGGAAAAACTCTTCTAAATTTGGTGGTAAAGAAACTTTCTTTTTTTTCACGTTCTAAACTATGAATTCTAGTATTTCCCAGCTGCGCTCATTTCGTAAATTTTAAAATTATTTTGTCTGCTTTAATATTTGTATTTTTTAATGGAGATTCAAACCTCTAATCCGAAACATCGTAGAATAATGTTAATGGTTTAGGCTTGATTTATCTATCGTTACATTATTACTAATATAATAGCCCAGATCCTCCGGTAACGCTCTGACGTCACCAACAATAAAACTCGCGCCATAGCACTGCGAGACGTTAAACAGCATAATTTCATTGTTAGAGAACCTAAATTTCAGTCATTTTAAATTAAAAAGAGTAATTGTCGTTCTTATTTCAAATTGAATAGCTCTAGAATAGTGAAATAAAATTTGCTATCGATTGATATAAAATTTATCTCGCTATGACCAATAGTTCCCGAGAAATTTTAAATTATATTAATCGTATATTTCAAATTTATTTCCGTTTTTTAATCGAAAGTAGTAAATTATGTCAGTGGTATATCATGCGCGTGATATAGTTTGGGCGCCAAATTGTATCTGAATGCAATCGTGGCGATGTTGTTTTCTTGCCAAGAATTAAATTAGCCACCAGTAACGTGAATCTACCATTCGTTCTCAACCGCCGCCAGTTCCCGTTAATTCCAGCTTACACGACGACTATCAACAAATCGCAGGGGCAAACTTTCGATCATGTTGGAATTTACCTCGATTAGCCTGTATTTTCACATGGACAGCTCCATGTTGCACTTTCAAGGTCTAGGATTCCCAATCACGTTAAAATTTACACAAAGACATCTGAAGTGCAAGGAAAATTATTAAACAACGAAACATACTTGATACGGAATGTTGTTTACCAAGAGGATTTTTGAATAAAGAAATATTTAAATAATATGTAAAAAAATATTTCCTGTCATAAAACATATGCTTATTTTATTTGTTTTCAATCAACGTTAAACATTTCTCTCTCATATATGTTTATTCAAACACGTCAAATTTGAAGAGAAATCTCTCGAATGAAGAGGCAATTTGCACCCGTCGTACCATGACGGGTGATTTTCTAGTTATTAAATATTTACTCATAATTATAGCAACCATAGCGTGCACATAAAAATGTATTTACTATCGTCGAAAAGAGCGTGAGTATAAATCCAGTAACTAAAACAATAAAAGTTATTGTTGTAAAATGTACTTAAGAATATTTTTGAAAATTTATTAAAAACAGAGAAAAAGACTGTACTGAAATAAATTTAGTAATATAGAAAAGCTAAGTTTTTCAATTTTAAATCGGTGCGAAAATAGTTTTTGAGCTTTATATATGCTCCATTGATATTGAGGAAATAACCTTAAAATTTCAATAATTTTTTAATTAGAAAAAATTTCAAATTTTATAAACCCCTTTGTAAGTGAGCATCTACTACCCAAGAAGTAACTTCTTGCCAAATATGGTAGCTCTACACAGTGTCGAGAAGTCGGGGGTGGTCGTCGATCGCTCTCCTACTTTTAGCGGGAAAAGTTAAATTATAATTTAATTTTAACTGTGTAAAACTAGGAATTATAAAAAAGCAATAGTGTTGGCGAAAGCCAGCTAATTTTGTAACTAAATTTTTAAATTTTGTTGTCTACCTCCTATACTCCCGGGCACTTTTAGATGTCTAAAAATGTTTTGTCCCCCTACTTTTTCCACCCATTCGCCGCTCTGCCTCTACATCCTGACCTGTAGATAGTTTTGAAATTTTTTGTATCACACATATTATCCACTATTACTTGCAATCGAACTTTTATGTCCCATTTCATCCACATCACTTATTTTGTAGATATCCTGAAGCGTGGCGGCAATGCAGCCGATGCAGCGGTCGCCACCATGGCCGCTCTCACGGTCCTCCAACCCACGTCGTGTGGCCCAGGAGGGGACTGCCACTGCACCTTCTACAGAAAGAAGGATAAGAAAGTGATGACCGTAAATGGCAGGTATTAAACTTCAATCATTGACTGCATTCTATCCGCTTTCGGCGACAAGCTTTGTCACATATATCACGCCCAAAACACGAGGTTCGTTCATAAAGTATAATACCCGTTTTTAACTAAAACACACACCAATTCAAATGCTTCAACCAAGCCTTTTATTTTACATTTTTATTCCTTATATTACTATTATATTAGATCGAAATGTTTTGGGTTTAAAATGTTAGTGTCTCAAAAATATTTTTTTAAATATAACTAATACAATTAAATAATAAAAATTGAAAGTTCCTAATTTTTTCAGCAATGCATTTATTTACTCAAATAACATGAAATCTAATTGCTTGGGCCATTTAAAACATTTTTCAGACTGGAAAAATGCGCCTATCTCTAACGATGCAAAAATTAGTTATTGGACCACGTTTAGAGGGGACACCATGTATAATAAATATTGTACCAAACAATCAAAATCTGAGTAGCACTCTATTGTTTACTTCTGTTCTGTAAACAATAGACTGTTTGTCTATTGTTTACCACGACCACTGACTTCTGCATACAGTGACTCGTTTTCTCTTTAAAGCGTATATCACACGGAGAGCTATCGTACGCTGTTTTCGTCAGCGTGAGTGCAATGCCACCTACCAAAAAAGCTTGTAGCACGTGACGCATTGAGACAGCCGGTCAGACAGGATTCCGGTCATCGTTAGGGCGAACTACGTCACCGTCAAAGTCACACCCGATTGGTTTGAATTATCGCTGCTGACGATTTTCCGTCAGCATCGTGTGCTTTTTCAAGCCGGTTGAATACAGCCCACGATTTCCGCCATCTTGTCTGACTGGTCACGTGCTGCAAACTTTTTTGGTGAGTGGCATTGCGCTAATGCTGACGAAAACAGCTTATGATAGATCTCCGTGTGGTATACGCTTAACGCTTTCCATTCGCCCATCTGAAAACGCTGGATTACTCGACAGGGTAAGTGCCAGATTAAAGAGAGAACACTGAATTTCTTTAAAGAAAGGCAACATATACTTTATATTTCAGAAATGTAATATGTCAAATAAATGCAGGGGATACAAAATTCGAACTGTAGGAGACGTAGAAAGTGCAAAAGCGCTGATGCTTTGCGCGGGATCAGTTAGTACCAGAAATACGCTTTTTGAAGAAAGGATGTCTTTTTTAAAAAATAATAAACCACAATTCTTGTCGCAAACTTTATTTTTTCTTTGAACTTAACTACTCATGCTGAAAAAGTGGAGGGGGAGGCACAATAGTTTAGGGGATCGAGTTGCCCGTAGGCGATAGGTTTCCGGTTGGCACGGTTGTGACCTGTGAATGGCCCACCAAATTTTATGGGCGGAAAATGGAAATGGTCTGCTAAGAAACCCTCCAAATGGATTGGAATAGCCCTGTGGCTGCAATCCATTTAGAACCATAAGGCTGCCAAGCTTCATTGGAAAGTCGGAAAAGTGGTGGGGCACTTTCACTTGCATTGGTATAGGTCTTTCAGCTACAACTGGCCCAAGTTCTGCAGTTTTCTTGCAGGGGAATGCCACCCTGTTCCGATTCCGTGAGTGATAAGAATTTCAATACTCGCGGAGATGACATCTTTACTAGTGAGCATACAAGTATACGAGAAAAACCACTCCTGCTGGTTTGAAGAGGCTAACACTTTTTGAAGAAAGGGTGTCTTTTTTCAATAATAAACCGCAATTCTTGCCACAAATTTTTATTTCTTTTTCTTAGACCTAAACTACTAGGGATTGCAATCCGGCACGAATTACAATCCGGTCGGATCCTGCCGGATTGGTCACATCAAAACTATTTTGCCTTTTCATTCCAAAATCAACTAAAAGATGATCAAGTGAGTGTGTTACAAAGTTTATTAAAAAAAGTTTATTTCTTATGAAATCAACTTAATTTGCACTGTTATAATCAATCAATATTTACGTATGAATCAACAATAAATGTTTAGTACAGTGTAACTAGTTAAATTGTAATTGCTATATTAGTTTAGTAATAATTAGATAATGACGAGCGGTTAAGTTCAATCTCATTTACTAGATTTCACAAATGACATCAATGATATCTTGTAATGTAACTAACATTACATTATGTAACTAACTTATATTAAATCTAACTAAATCAATCTTATCAACTGAGATAACAATAATTAGGTAATTTAGGCAAGCCAAGCAGTCTCATTGTTATAATTATGACAGTCATCATGAATCTGTTTAATCAATGGCACAATTACCACAATAACAAGTTGAAAATTTCTTATTTTTTAATATACTTACTTTAAATTATTATTTTAAGTAAAACAATTATAAAAAAAATCACTTTCGGTTTTGAAAAAAGGATCGTAGGAAACAAATAGTGCTAATTGTGTCATCAGCCAATCGACTTCTTACAGAGCTACAAATATAACCAGCGGCCGAGAAGGCCATTTCTGCTTCTACACTTGGTTTTATTATTAACAAATACTCGTGAATAGAGGACAAGTATTTTCCTCGAAATCCTTCACTTTCATATGCAGTCATTTCCTTTTCTAATATTTTCTCAAAATCTTTCTCTTTTTTGGTACTTATGCTATAGGTTTTCATATCTTGCTGGATTTGCATTTGTAATTCTTTCTGTAATGTCAAATCATTTTTCAATGACGATGAATCTAAGTTATTTTCTACTATATTATCTGTGTTTTCGTTAAAGCCATCATCTTGAATAACTCTTTTTCTTAATAGATATTTTTCACTTCCAGTCATATAAATTTTTTTTCGGCATAGTAAATGTATCATCAGCTCGTCTTGTATCATCATCATATTTTTTGGATTCTGTAAGTATATTAATATTCCTGTTACTACAGTGCGGCGTTCTTTTATCCTCACACGCGGTGCCTCAGATAATTCAGCACTCAACATTGTGTCTTGAGTAACCAACTTCTCTAAAATAAACTTTAGTGTTGTTTCAGCAGTTAACAGGGTCGAATCTCTTCTGCATAGTGCCTCAACAGCCAACTTAAATGGCTGCAAACTCTCAATCAGGTCTTTTATTTTCGACCATTCTAGGCAGCTAAATGTTGTGTCAGATCCTATATAAATCAAAGCTTTATCTATACACACTTTCATCTTATGAAATCTTTCTATCATAGCCAGAATACTGTTCCAACGTGTGCGGCAGTCTAAAATAAGGCTTAATTCTTTGCCTGTATCTTCTTTCACATACTTTTGCAGGTACATATCGTATTTAGCAGGCGATCTTTTCAATAACTTCACCACTTTCCTCACTTTTTGAAGATCATTGTATCTAGGAATTACTTCAACCCTTGAAAGTTGAAGATTACGAGGATCTGTTGTTGTTGTTATTGTCACTCCTTGTTCTTCATGAGTATCATTCGTGTCTTCGTCGTCTGTATCTGATTCATTATAAGTTATTTCTTGGTGTTCCTCTTCTCTTTCTATATTCTTTTTATATAATATGTCGACCTCTGCTAATTGTAAACCATGCGCGAAGCACAGTTGCTGGTAGCAACTCATAAGTTTACCAACTTTGACCATGACGCTTGCATCGTCAGTATATATCAATATTAGTGTCAGAATCAAGATCGAAGCTCTCCAGGCGTTTTTTTTATCAAACTGACAGTATGTTCCACAGTACACGAGCCATGTATTCTAATTAAGCCCCGATTAAAGCGTTTTTCTTTGTGGTGTACGTGCAGGTTCAAATATCTGTGATTTTTCTGAGAAGTCCATTCGTCAAAACTTAAAGCGAATGTTTTTCCTTGTTTCTTAAGATATTCGAACTAAATAATCAAGTCAGCTTTAACGGTATTTTCAAAATTCGTAACTATAAATCTTATTGTGTTTGGTGAATTAGGAAGTTGAAATCCGCTTGTCGAAAACAAATATCTCAATTCTGACGATGAACAAAATAAACTGAGGGCCTCACCATCTTTACAGACCATTCTTGAGACCATCTTCTCCATAGAGTTTTCCTTTTTAAAATAGCTGTCAATTGTTTTACACTTTTTCTTGTGTAGTTCTTCCTCTCAAATAATATCAATTGAATCAGTTTTTGACGTGGATAGTTTAGGATATAAATCGTGTTGAGGCGGGTGAGTCAGCGTCGAACGACTCGTACTCGCCACGCATTTAAGTACCTACTCATGCAACAACGCGAGTATTTTTTCAAGAAATCGGTTTCATGTATTTTTTTTAATTTACCGGATCCGGCAAATTGGTGCTGGATCCACCAGATTACCGGACCCGGCAAATTGGTGCCGGATCCACCAGATTACCGGTTCCGGTTTTCCGGATTGCAAACCCTATAAACTACTCATTCTGATAATGCTCTCTGATAGAATATTTCCTTCAGATTGTAACAACTTTGCATAGCAATCTCTTGTTGTGCATCCGCTGAGTGTTTCTCTGTTTCCTCCTCCAGCGGACGGACGGGGAAGAACGCAACTCTGGACAAAGTCCGGGCGTCTGGAATCACGAACTCGATGGCCAGGGAGGTCTTCAACCACGGTCTATGGGTATCCGTGCCTGGCGCGATTGCCGGAATGGTGAAAATCATCGAGGAGTTCGGATCGGGGAAGGTATAGCAATTTCATCTTTTTCCATTAGCTACCACATTGGGCGCCAAAACTATCCCGAATCCATATCTGTGTGCTAGGAAATTTTCACCATTTAAGGGGTATTTATAAGTAGAAAAATTTAAGGCAGATTGGAACATGTAATCCGAGATACTATAGCATGATAATGTTTCAAATTTGATTCGTCTGTCTTTTTATCTGATGAAAACCCGAAATTGCCACGTGTTCTCTCCTTGCCTTCTCCCCATCTGTGTGGGTTGAGCCAAATCTAACTCTCAGCAAATGTAATTAAATATTGCCACTGTTCCTGCAATGATTGTATAGGCTTTTAATTGAACTCAATAAATCTCTGTCCGTTGAGGCTGGGCTGGAATGAAACGGCTGTCCTTCCCGTGCTGGTGGTGGAGTGTTCTTCCTACCTTATATCCTATCTTTTGGGTAAGTCAGGCCATCGTAGATATCTATATATAAGATTTAATCTTCGGGAGTTTTTCTTTCTTCTCCGTGCTCAATATTTTGTGAATCGTCTCATTAAAATAGTTGTGTTTGTGATATACCGGCTCGTTCTCTTAGATAATAACCCTTGCTTTCCAGTGATTATTGAGAAATGAACCCAATGATGAATGAAAGGTAAGCCTTTATAATTTTTACCTTCAACATTCTGTAAAACTGTGTAATAATTTCTATACATTTAAAACAATTGGCTAAACCAAATAATGAGTCTTCCAGCCCTAAAAATTGGTCAGATTTCGCCAATTTCCTGAGAGATGTCGAAAATAAAAGTTTTATAGACTTCCCCTGGGAACTACTGGAGAGATTTCGCAAACTTATTTCGCTACTTTGTAAATATAGCTATTTGTATTGCACATTAATAAAACTGGTATAAGTTAGAAGCTAATTTTTTAAATTTTAAAGTGGAGAAAAAATGGTGCTTGTGCGATAATATGCTCCGAAGTTATTATGGAAAAATATTAACATTTAGAATAAATTTTAATTTAAAATCTAATTAAAATTTTAAACCACCTCCCCACTTGAAGCGTGGAAGAATGGAGGGGAGGATACAGCCTCAGGTGTTGTCCTCGTCTTCTGACCACAGTTCAAAATTACGAGGTCAGTCCCAAAATAGCCCTCCTGCTGCTTCGAAATGAGATGCAAGTGTAACTAAACTAAACTTAACTCTTTAATCCCTGCGGTGCTATTTCTAAAGATAATTTCACCGAAAAGTTTTAATTACTGATTTATTTGTCATTAGTTATGATGAAAAGGGATACTACTCACAAGCTGTTTTTAACTTTTTACCTTTACAGCATGGATGAACGAGGAATTTTTGGATTTCAGAAGTTATGTCTGCTTTTCCATATTTGATCAAAGATTTCTCATTTTCATAAAGACACTGACTTATTATCAACTGGTGTGCAACTACGATTAGGAACGGCATAAAAACTGGGGTCCAATAACTGTACAAAGACGCCGCTTCGTGTTGAATTTCTTGAACTCTTTCGCATATTAACTTTTGTATCGAATTACAGAATTTTTTATATTAAAATCTGGAATTATGTCAGATTAACAATTAATTTAAAAATAAAATATCATTTGGAAACGCTTAAGAATTTCAGGTGCCCTTTACGTTCTTATACGAATAAATGTTCCAAACCGGATGCGTAACTTAATTAGGAGACTGCATAAATTCTAGGTCAAGGGTATAAATAGCATGTTAAGCTACAAATAAATCCCCAACATGTTTTTCCAGTTTAACATGTTTTGTACGATAAGCGGCAGATAAATCACCAATGAATTTTTTTCCCACCAAAAACTTCATAAATTTATTTCGAATCACACATGCGCGCTAAATAAACCCATTTAATGTCTCAGAGTCCATGTTTGATTTTTATACTCCTAACTTTTCAAGTTATTTTTTTAAAAATGCTTGATAATAATTGGATTTTGATAAAACTCCGTTAACAATTGTTTAAACATTTTCAGTTGACCATGAAGGACATCTTAGGTCCTGCCATCCGTCTCGCCGAAGGAGGGGTTCCCATCCCTTTCAAGATGGCCATGATTTGGGATATGTACCAGGACAGCTTCCGGCACTCCAAAAATGCCAAAGATCTCCTCATCGACGGCAAAGCGCCTGTGCCCGGGGACATCATCTACGCGCCAAAACTGGCCAAAATACTCCGAGTAAGAAATCTCTACAGTTTTAAGGATATTTTAGCCATATTATTTACCTTACATATGCAGGTTAGAGAGCATTAAAGTACCTCTGTCTAGAAAACGTTAGAGAAAAGAAAATGTGGGCTATAAAGTGGAGAAATCTTCATGGTTCGCATAACAAGAATGTCATATATATGGCAAACCTGCCAGGTCAACTTCCGGCAATCCAAAAATGCCAACGACCTCCTCATCGACGGCAGAGTGCCTGTGCCCGGGGACATCATCTACGCGCCAAAACTGGCCAAAATACTCCGAGTAAGGAATCTCTACAGTTTTGAGGATATTTTAGCCTTACCATTTACCTTACATATGCAGGTTAGAGAATATTAAAGTAGCTCTGTTTAGAACACGTTAGAGAAAAGAAAATGTGGGTTATAAAGTCGAGAAATCTTCATGGTTCGCATAACAAGAATGTCATATATGTGGCAAACCTGCCAGGACAACTTCCGGCAATCCAAAAACGCCAACGACCTCCTCATCGACGGCAGAGCGCCTGTGTCCGGGGACATCATCTACGCGCCAAAACTGGCCAAAATACTCCGAGTAAGAAATCTCTACAGTTTTGAGGATATTTTAACCTTGTTATTTACCTTACATATGCAGGTTAGAGAGCATTAAAGTACTTCTGTTTTGAACACGTTAGAGAAAAGAAAATGTGGGTTGTAAAGGTGAGAAATCTTCATGGTTCGCATAATAAGAATGTCATATATGTGGTGTCTATGTTCCTAAACTGGCCAAAATCCTTAGTGTAAAGAAGTCCTACTTTGTAGAGGATATTTAAGTCTTATTCTTACCTTAAATATAGAGAATGGAGAGGTTGAAAGTACTTCTATTCATCACACGTTAGAGGAAAAAAAGAAAACAGTTGTTATATAGGTCGGTAAATCTGCATGGTATACGCTTTGAGACATTATAAAAATAAAAATGGAAAAATATTGAGGAAAACAAACATCTGATAAAAGTTATCACTTTTATTTTAGAACTCTTTATCTTATATTCATGGATCAGTTCGGCAGCTTGCTGTTGACGGTAAATGATAGTAATGTGTTTCGCCATGTGTCACAACAACTCGTAGTTTATATGCGCAGACTCTGACTGAATTGCTACATGGCGACGACTGAATCATGCTTATATTTAGTCCTACTTCATCCTACCTCTTATTTTAAATAATGTTATAAGCAATAGCAAACGAGAAGTTTGAATATCTTTGTTACAACTTGTGCTACCTACTTGCAAATCTTGTAACATTTTATTGCACTTTCTTTAAAATTCAGTTATGAACTGAAAGAATACGTAAGATTGTTACTGATTTCCTGAAGTTCAGATATGTAATTATTTGGTGAGCAATATGATGCAGATGATTTTGATTGAATTCGTGATGACTCCACCATTTTTGCATAACCCTCACCTGGTAAGAAACGCCTGATTAACGGGTATTTCCGGTGGCGTGTCCTGTTACCCCGTTGAGGGTGGTTCTGAATTACGGGCCACAGAATTCCATCCTACATTGCGTAACATCAGATCTTATTATTCATCCATATGTTCAATAAAACATTAATGTAAAGCATTAGGTGAGGACTACTTCATCGTTTCGTTTATTACAGGAATTTCTATCATAAGCTATAGTTGTTCACATTTTCTCTATATATTGCTTGTCTTGTTGAAAATCGGAAATAGATATTTAGCCTAGAATAGAAAAGTGGAGTCATTTTGACTCCAGACCCAGTTCCTTCTAACAATTCGCTGTTACAGGGAAGACTTGCTCCTCCTACTATATTATCTACAGACATTGAGCCTGTTGAGGATCAGCTTCGGCCCATGTAGGATCTGACGATTCTCATTCAATAGGTAGATATTTTAAACCCTATGACGCATATCGATACATCCACGCATGAGTCAAATTGATTTCCAGGATAAGATTCATCACCAGATTTCATTCAGATTCATGCAGATTTTTTTGTTAACAAATTTATTATTACGAGAGTAAGTCATTAAGTAAGTCACAAAAGATAAGAAAAAAATAATTTACCATGATAATCACCTGGAAACAGTTTTATTTTTCAACAATAATGTCTACCAATGTTGATGCACTTATCCCATCGTTTTATCAGCGCCCCAATTCCAGCTGCATAAAATTCTTTGGGTTGCTGTCTCATCCACAGTAGGACTTTGTGTTGAACGTCGTCATCATCTGCAAAGTGTTTGCCTCCAAGATGTTGCTTTAGTGGAGCAAGCAGATGAAAATGGCTTTAGCCTAAGTCTGGTTAGTTAGCGATTTTCATCTGACGACGACGATGACGATGAGATGATGACGACGTTCAACAAGAAGTCCTTCTGTGGATGAGACAGCAATCCAAAGAATTTTATGCAGCTGAAATTGGGGCGTTGATAAAACGATGGGATAAGTGAATCAACATTGGTGGAGATTATGTTGAAAAATATAATTGCTTCCAAGTGATTTTCATGGTAAATTATTTTTTTCTTATCTTTTGTGGCTTACTTAATGACTTACCCTCGTATAATTACAAAGTCAAAAAAGAATGTTATGTTTATCATTTGGTTCATGAACGTTTCTCTCGTGTTTCAGATAGCATACGATATGATGAACTTTTTACTTAAGTTTTGGAAAAAAAATTATGCAAAAAAATATGGCAATAAATAAAAATCGTTCTTGTTTAGCTTCTTTTTTCATAAAATATGTCAATAATGTCAGACAACAGCTCACGGACGTTTCACTCAAGTGAAAGATCGTAATATAGTATTATTGTAAGTTTTTAAAAAATGAAGAGGATGATAAATACATGATTTTGAGAAATAAAAATGAGAAATTATGTAAAAAATAGTCTTTCAATAAATAGTCGACTCAAAGTTGACTTTAATGGTGTCACAATATTGGAGACGAGGCTCAACATCATAGAAAAAGTAATTTCGGTCGTCCTCAATATTCTTAAGCAATATGTTTAGTTTCTGTGTTCATAAAATATGCCAACAATTTCAAAATGAAACATTATTAGAAAAGAGTACATAAAATTGAAAATATATTTCCTTTGGAGAGTTCCGTTCCATTACCGTTTCCATTACAGTATTAAATTTCACCTTGCTTACCGCTAAATTTTAATTCATAGTTTTCAATGAATCTTTTATTCATTTAACAAAAAGCATTCTTTGACTATCGAATTACCAATATTTTTTTTATTTTTCAGAATGTTGCAGATTTTAAAGTATATTTGCAGTACATAAAATTGAAAATATATTTCTTTTGGAGAGTCAAGACATTACCGTTTCCATTCCAGTATTAAATTTCACCTTGTCTACCGCTAAATTTTAATTCATAGTATTCAATGCATCTTTTATTCATTTAACAAAAGCTTTCTTTGACTATCGAATTACCAATATTCTTTTTATTTTTCAGAATGTTGCAGATTTTGGCCTGGAGTCATTCTACAGCGGCGCCACCGCACAGAACATCGCCTCAGCTGTTCAAGAGTATGGTGGAGCCCTAACCACAGAAGACATGAAGGAACATGTGCTTAATCCCCCAAATCCTCTTCCGGGCCAGGCCCTTAGTGTCGACTTCAATGGTGTCACAATATGGGAGATGAGGCCCAACACCATGGGCATCGTAGCCTTGCTCGCCTTTAATGTCCTCAAGGCATATGATATCAAAAGTATTCACAATTGAATCTTTTGAAAAGATTCGTTGATATTTTGATACTGAAGAGAATGGCTTTTAATAACGAGGACCTTTTGCAAAACCCATAAACGACCCCCACAAGAGAAGATAATAATTTGATGTTTAAGTTAAACTTCTTATAAAAAAATTATTGAAACATTTCTATAATTGTTAAGCTAAATGAAATTCGTGCAAAAGGAAACAATTGCCTTTGTACCGTTCGTCCAATTACAATACTTTTAAAAGTAAATTCTGAAATAACGGAAACTATCTAACTCAGATTATTTCTTTTCTTTTAAAAAAGAAGGTGAATTCTTCCATTCTCTGAAAATGAAATTCCGATTAAAGAATGGCATTATGAAAATCTTGTTAGAAATATCACGTTAAATTAGAGATAGAATTGGGAAATGTTCCTCAATTCATTGTTTTTTCATTCGTTTTCTTTGTTTCTGAATGAAAATGGCGCTTTACCAAGAAAAAGAGAGAAGAAGAAATGGAGAGTACGCTTTTTCGGATTTTCTTATTTCACTCGTTTTTCACACATGAAAATCTAGATGGGACAATCCTTTACAAAGGGAGTGGCTTTTTAAAACCGTGTAAATGTGTTAAAATTCTTTCTTTAACGCAGAAATTGTAAAAGTACTTGAATGACTATCTACCCCTATATACAAACTTCCCCATAACAACAGAACTGATTATTTTGGCCAAAGCAGAATGTTATTGATGATCCGAAATGCCTTATCATCTTAGTGTTTTTTTAGAATAATAAGCTTTCAACACTGATATTAAAACATTATGATACCAAGAGCCCTAAAGAATGCTGATTCAACACATTGAAAAATTCTAAAATTATTCTTCACAAATTGCTTAAAACACGAAGTAATAATTTTTAATGAAGTATTGAAAATGAATTATTTATTTATTGAAGTATTCAATGAAAGATTTTTCTTACCGAAATCAAATGAAAATTAAGCATTTCACCGTTGATTAAGGGAAAGAAATAGGGCCTTTTAATTTGAGGTCACAAACACATAACAATTATAACAGAGCACTTCACCTAACTACCCATTGTCTTATGTTGTGCTGTGACATCAGTTCCTTTTTTCCTTTTGCAACATACTCACTGGATTTCATCTTTGCTTTTGAACATTTATGTGAATTTTAATTTCTTTTTAAGCTATAAACTTCTAAACATTTTCTTAAATTTGTTATATACATGCTGTAATGTGTTTAATATTTTAAGCTTTTTGTTTGATCTTTGATTTATCTGGATTTTAATTTGATCTTCTTACAAGTATTGGTAATTTGTTCTTTTGACACTTGCTTCGCCTATTGAGTTTGCTCCGATTTTTTGTTTATGTTGTTGCTTTTTGCATTCTTTGTATTTCAGTTTTGATGTATTGTTTTGTATTTATCTGTGCTGTTTTTTTTTTAATACCCGTCCGAATCAGTGCCTCACACCCTTTGGGTAGGTTGTGTCGGTGTGGGCAAATAAATAAATAAAATTTTAATCAATAGAATAAAATTGCGGAATCGACGGGTATCACGTGAGGATGAATTAACTTCATTAAGGTAGATTTCCTATTTCACTTAAATTTGGGCATTTTCTCATCTTTGCTTAGGGCAAAGTTGGATCGAATTGGCAGGAGCCACTGTGCGCTCGTGTAAGGTCCAGCTTTGATACCAGAGGGTTTCTATCAGGCATCTTCCCATTGATATGGAAGTTTAAGGGGACATACGACGTCGAAAATTTTCGATTTTGTGAAATATATATATATTATTCCCCTGTCTTTTCTGAACAATTTAAAACAATCCGCGTTAAAAAAAAATCCCATAATTATGAAAGTTATGAAGGAAAATGTAACAGCTTTTCAAAGTAAACACTGAATATGGCCATATCTTTAAAGCGCTATATCTCAAAATGTGTTTTTTTTATATTGCGCGCACGATATCTCAAGAACTATTGAATATTTTTACATAAAATTGTTACCGAATATGTGTTTTGCTATGTTCTACAAATTGAACCACATTTATGTACCTATTTCTCTAAAGAAATGTTTTTTTGGGGGGGGGGGTTAGAAAAGTTGAAATTTTTACTATCTTTAACATTTTTATTTTAAATTGGTATATAAATTAGAAATTAAATTTAAATGTTAATAAATTGAGGTTCCGTTTCTTAAACAGACTGTTCAGATTACTTAGATAACCAAAATATTGTGTTTAAATAAATATTTTATCCGTAATCATGAGCGTAAGGTGACTATCTCATTTTTTTCTCCAAAAATTATACCCATACTTATTACTCTCTCAAATAAATGCGTACCATTATGAAGATTTGAAAATGTGTGTACTATAAGAGAAAGAACAGATACTTTTCTAGAAAAAGAAAGTGAGTTTGTAAACTGCATTATTTCAGAGATACAGTATATCGAATTAGATAGTTTTCAACCATTTTTTCGAGGTTTAAGAGTCGTATGTCCCCTTAAAGAATCGAAATGCCAGATCAAGCGCCATCCACTGCTCAAACGTGCGAGATCTATCTCAAAATAATCTTTGTGTTGCTTTAAAACAGAACATTAAAATAACTAAAGTAAAGTAAAGGATTGACGGAGCTGCTAAGAGCCGAAACCCGGACAAAGTACTGGCATGCGCCCCCCTCCCCCAACATAATTAGCAAAGATTATATACAGTGGCACTTGAAATTTTGCTGAGAAAGAAATAGGTAGCATGGCCGCATATCACTGCGTATCAAGACTTGAAATCTGGCCTCCCGTTGTGGATTATGATTGTGTGACTAACCAGAGCAGGCAAGTTTTATTCAGGTTGCCTGGTCACATAACGAACTGTTAAGAAAATCTGACTTCATGCCGCCTTCTGCAATTTAGATTACTGTAATGAGAATGTGCGAGTTTTTTTTTATCCAGAGAAAATAAATGTAAAAATATAGTTCAATTCATATCGATACTTATTTGCCACGCATACAAATAAAAAAATAAGAAATTGAAAATAAGAAATATATGTATGTATCACACCACAAATTTATTTTTATTCAGAATACTTGATATTATTAGAAACTAATGATGGTTTTTCTTCTGCAGATTTTCTTGAGTAGATAATAAATTAAGCACTAAGATTTATGACAAAAGAAACACTTTTCAGTTCAATATAAACAAATTACCATTTTGAAATAGTAACATGAGTCGTTTAATATATAAAAATATTGTCTTAAATAATATTCACAGAAGCAATATTTTAGTCACAGACCGAAATAGCCAGCAGTATCATATTAGTGCATTTCTTGAAAATACTATGAGATATGGGTAACCAAAAAATTTCATGTAAGCTTATATTAATAAGAAATATTTAAGACCAATAAATTAAAATATTTTTTATTCTCCCGTTAAATTTCCTCTCAAATTATCTTTGTTGTAATCATATATTATGATATATTTTGCAAAATGTTTTTAGAAATTATTTCATAGGTAGATGGCGCCACTATTTTAAAGATTATGATTGCATCATATAATAAATAATTTTTATTTATCTAAGGACATATATTATATTTATCATTATAACTGGTTAAATTTAATTTAAATTTAATATCCTTATAGTGTTTTATATTAGTATTAAGACGATTAAATCAAAAATAATTTTTTCCCATTAAATGCGGAACTTGCTTAGGGTTAAGTTGAATTGGTATGTTGTATAATGGTGTGATTATATATAAATGTTTGATGTGTAGGTGTAATAGTAAGAGATTTTCTTTCTTTTTTCTTATCTTGAGATGATTTTGGTATTTATTCCCCTTTTTCTTTTTTCAACAATTGGCTTCGCAGAGAGTTGGTGCCAGAAAATATATATTTAATACAACAAATCAGTCCCTAGGCTGGTTGGCTATTTGATTGTTGGAATTCCATATAAGGTTGACTTTTTCAAGTAATAATTGTTTTTAGTAGAATTTTCTTTTGTGCTTTGAATGTGTGATTATGGATAGGGTAATTTTATTTTAATTCTATCTCAATATTTATATATATTGTAAATATAACGCATGTTCTGTGTAAATTGCTAATTAATGTATTTAAATGAATATATATATATATATATATAGGATGGAAGCCTATCTCACGTGTGGGTTGAAGTGAGACGAGAACAAACAGGCTTGCTATTTTAAACATTTAATTATGACGAAACAAACAATTAGATGGCACAACATAAAATTAAGAAGATAAAAGTAAAGAATTATGAGGGAGGTTGCTGCTCTTTACATCATATTAAAATAAAGGCGGCAGCTCTGAACAGCATGCTCCATCACTCGCAATCGCACAACCATGTTTGTCGCTAGCAAGAGAAGAAATCAGTCGTGTCACGTGACGTCAGCTCGTAGAGAGTTGCCAATCAGTACTCCAAAGACAATGTCACAATACACAATACACAAAATAACTGTCATCACTACCAATACTGATTATTATTAATATTATTATTGTCAACTGTTCATTTGTTTATTGAGACGATGATTGTTGTTGCCTGAGCACACACAGGCCCCTGGGGATTTTGCCTCTACTTTTTCTTTCTCTCTGTGGGCCTGAAGGTTGAGCCTGTGGTCAGTTTAGATTAGTTATATTAACTTCCCTTTTAAAGTAACACTAGGGCTATTTTGGGACGGACCTAGCTATGTGGAACCGCTGTCATATGACGAGGATGACACTTGAGATGGCACCCACTTCTCCAAACTTCTTCGAAGCTGGAACCCTCCGGCCCCGAAGACTTTGCCATCAGGCAATCGCGGCGGAGGTTGTGGTAGGGCAGAACAACAGTGTTTTTAGTATTGCATCGCAATCTGTAAGCCTTATGTAGAAACACTTTGTGCTTTGCAGGCCTCGGACACAACACTCCGGACTACATCCACTTGGTGGCCGAAGTGACGAAACAAGCCTACCTAGAGGCCTGGAAGTACCTGTGCGATCCAAAGTGCTGTTCCAGACGTGTAGAGGACATTCTCACAGAAGATTTTGCACAGAAACTAAGAGACAAAATTGACCCAGAAATGTAAGATATGAAGGCTTGTAGTTACATTCTTGTTTTGATCTTTAGATGGTGGCTGGTTAAAATCTCATCAACCTTTTAAAAAGAAAATTCTGGTGAACGCACGGGAAAATGTTTTATGCCTCTTCAAACTACTGAAACATGAAATCTGTTGTCCCTTCTGATCCCCAGTGTTGTTACCATTTCTTCTCCATTCACATTTGAAATAAACGCATGCATTATTCTTGAAGTGATATAAAAGAAATGAAAAGTTCAATCCATGAAAAGTAGAATCAAATGCTGAAATAAAGGGAAATTTTCACTTCTTCAACTTTACTCGATAAAACTAATGATAACATTCGATATCACTAATGATATCGAGTTTTAAAAAAAGTTCATCTGCTTGGTCTGTCAGAAATCGGCAGTAGTTAAATAGGTTTTGATAAATACAAGGGTTAAAATACATTCGGCGTAATAGGAAATCGCATTATACGTAATAGGAACATTCATTTATTTTCTTCAAAAATGGGTAATTTTATTTTTAGGTAAATAGCATGTATATTCAAGAAAACTCGTATTCCTTCATAGTTTTATTTATTAATGGAAACAGCAGGAATGAACACGAGAAAATAAATAATTTATGTTGTCATAAATGTTTTCTAAAGAACAGCACATTTGCTTAAGTAAATTTGGCGTTGATTTCAAATAAGAATGAATTTCTTAAAATTTACTTTGGTAATTAACATTGCTTTAAGAACTGTGATTTACAACTGTGCATTTTCGCTCATTCGCATCTTATTCATATTAGAAAAGACCCTTTCTGAGGGTGCCTTGAATCCGGCAGGAATAAAATATATTTAATAATTATGCGAAATTCGTATGATTCAAATAATTGTTGTGAAAGCGTTTGAACGATTTCACATAAGGCTTTCGGTTGAAACTTTCCTTCCGTGTTCCATTTATCAGCTGTTGCTATGAGTTTAGACCATCAGCAAATGAAACTTTCGGCTCAACAGATTTCAGGGGAAAAAAACACGCCATTATTGCCCGTTTCTCAATAAAGAAGAATAGCCGAAAAGATTAGGGTCTTTTAAGTCTATTTTATTTACTTTTCCAATTAAGAAACAAAATAAGATGGAAGAAAGTTATCTCAGGAAAAGCTGAAAGATCCAAGTAAACACAAACTGTAGCTTTTTAAACGAAGTTCGAAATGTTTCATATTTGTCTGCTTGTATGTAAGGTTGGAATTTTGTGATCGATTTTTCACTCACTTATTAATGCATTAGAGTTCTGAAATTTTGCATATTAATTGAGTCTTAATGACAATGAAATCTTTTGATAATTTTAGAGTTCTCAATTATCAATTAAAAAAAAATCGCAAGATTACATTAGGTGTCAGTGGCGCCATCTATATTATTTTTCAAGAACTAGAGATCTTCATCGGGGTGCTAAAGTAATGCTAAGATCAAATATAAACGCTGCAAAAGGACTTGTCAATGGCTGAATTGGATACATCACAGATATCACATGGCCACTCTTCAGACGTGAACAAGTTTACGATCAAGATATCCCATCAGTAAAAATAGACTTATGACATAAATTAAAGACTAGAAAATAATAAATATAAAAAATACTTACAAAAAACGCTTTTACCTAATGCATTAAAAAAATAATAATTTTTTCTCAAAAATCTGGATGTCAAAACAAAAATCGTAAAAGCGTGAGGCGCTGAAAACTATAGGAGGAAGATATAAAACCACAATAATTATCATAAGAAACGAAATGTTTTTAAACATTCATCATATAAAATATATTATAAATGTGCTTACAATTATAATTTACTTACAACTTTTCTACCTGCGCCTCAAGTTTTCCGATTTTTGTTTTCACCTCCATATTTTTGAAAAAAAATTATTATTATTTTTTCTAATGCATTGGTAAAAGCATTTTTTAAAGTTTTTTAAAATATTTATTTCAAAGTAAGTTAGAAATTTTCGGATGAATAACTTTTTAAAAAACGATTCTTAAAATTAGGGCTTGTGTAAATTCGTATTTTGCACTTCCAAGCATGAAACCCTTTAGAGTGGCCAATTTTCCTTGGGTCGGAGGGTGGCCTCTGCAGAGAGTCTTCAGTGTAGTTAGAAATAAGTGAATACACTTAAAATATTTCTGTACCTTGGCTAGAATTAATGATTTTTTTTAAAATCATTACATACATTACACTTACCCATTTACTACTTAATTTCTAAGTAGATAGTTTGGTTAAATTGTGTCCATTGCAAATATTTCTTCTCATAACAAAGCTCTTTGCTCTAACCGTTGGTTGCTCTCCTCCCGAAAATATATTGTTACGAAAGTCTTTCTGTGGGTGTATGGTGTAAACAGTCCAACACGCCGGATAATGGAGAATGAAGGTTTATTTACAAATATGCAGGAAAACACGTAGCACAGGTACAGGAAACAATAGTTCTTGCACAGATTACCAATGTAAACAGACAACAATTCACAGGTAATAACAGTTCAGCACTTTGATATTTAGCAACACAAACAATCAGCAAATAACTAATAACGACAATAACAGCACTTTCAATAGCGCTCAGCTCACCAGCTTACTAGCTCGCACAGCGGACAGAACTCCAAAGATGTTCGCGCTCCAAGGCGATCCCAGTCGATCAACACACCCCCGTCATCCAAGCGGTCTCCTTAGATAGTTTCCCCGGCAGGCCGTGGCGACACATGGAATGATCTAGTACATTCAAGCGTATCTTCTCTCCTAATAGAGATATCGAGAAGATTCCAGGACCTTTGAGATCCCATATTTCGTCGCCAAATTTGTTGCCAAGTCGCCAAGATGGTCGCCAAAGTCAGGGGACCAGACGTGGCTGCTGCTAGTCACCCCATACTTATCCCTGTAAAACTCTCTTCCCAACCATAAGAATCACATTGCTGGAAAGTGACTTTCCATGTTTGTAACAGTATGCTTTCGAAGCTGTGCTTTGGAATAACAAGAAACCGTACCTAAAAAAAGGGACGTAGTGTCGCATTCGTTATACGGGACATGAATTATCGGATGATTTAACCCTTAAAAGACTTAGTTTTAAAAAATTGATTTTAAAATGTTTTTTACTTTTATTTCTTGAATAAAACACATGGAAAAAATACTTTAAAAAATCCTATTTCGTTTTAAGTATGGTATATGGCTAGAAAACAGTTTGTTACCAACTGACAAATATTGAGCTGTAATTTCAGAAAAAAAATTAATTGTAATATGAAACACAGATGAATTTTAATAACTAATAATAAGGGTAAGAAATTTCATTCAACATTGCAGAATAAAACATAGTATTCTCAAGCGTGAAAACAAGGCAAAAAGATGCAGCCGCTTGTGGTAAACGATTTATTATTATTTTTTTTCAGCACTCAGGCTGCCATCTATATATTGTAAATTGATTTAATAAAAATTTTACTATGTATCCTATTGGCAAAAACATACATTAGAGCTTCAATCTTATTCTCAAGATTTTAGAAGACGAAACTGGGTATGTAGCTTAAGGCAACTCTGGGCCTTTAAGTATTAATGCAAGTTCAATTGAATCTAAACTGTTATTTAATGCGTGGACATGTTAAAAACAACTTCATTTAAACTATAAACAGTGGAAACTAAGCCAGTGAATAAAAAAATACAAAAAAACTATATGGAGATGTTCAAGTTAACCTACGAGTAATATGAAATTGTTTATAGCGTTGAATCAGTACTAGTCGCAAATTTTTCGCCGTGTCATATGAATTCGCTTTATGCAGAAATCCACTGAAATATTGGTCCATCCATAAAGTAAGTCATGCCCGTAGGCCGTAGAGAGACATACAACATAATTACCTGGAAACATTTATTGAAACAGATCTTTCAGCTACCTCGCAACTTAAGAACCACCGGAATTGAAGAACGAGTCATACCGTGAGAGTAATTACAGTTACCGGTGTCTCAGAGATCCGGCGCCGGAGAGCGGAGCCAGCCTGTGACAGCCATCTGTCTGCAGATAGCTTTACTGGAGAAATGCTGCTTCGTCAGGAACCTTTTCAGGTGTTGATGGTGAAGATCATGTCCCAAATACCATCTTTTGCAGAAAAGCGGTGGCTGGAAAAACGTCATTACCCCCTCTGTTTGTCATACTCACTCTCGATACTGCTTGCCAAGGTGCTTTTACTTAAAACTCTTTAGATTTTGCTTTTTCAATCGCAATTGAGATTCCTTGGCACGATAATTAATTCTGAAACTCAAGTTGAATTATTAAATGTGATTGACAATGACTTGTTCTATATTTTACCAGCAGAAGAGTGAGAAAATGACATGAGCATCCGATCCATCACCAAACTGAATGGGAGGAAACTCATGTTTTCGCCTTCCGAAGTGTTGCTTAGATATTACTCAGTGAGCGAATTTTGATGCTTACGAAGGACTTTCGGTGAACAGCCCTGACTTCAGAATCTCTACTTATTGATTTATTTTCTCTCTTTATTCATTTCATCATTTGTTTTTCATTTCGAAGTTCATCGAACATTCAGTGTAGAAATATGTCGTAATAAGATTAAAAAAGAAAAAGCAAGCTTTTAAAATAATTTCAGGGGTACTAGGATTATCCATTGCCAATGACTAGGAGCAATGGACAATCCTAGCATGAGTTATCTAGTAAGAAACACCAGTGAAAATTATCAATTCTAGTTGAACGGATACCTGTTGACTAATTTACACGTATAGACACGTAATATGTTTTTGCAGAGCTCATGTTTCTACCTAGGATGGCGACGCTTTGTTTTCATAATACATATAAGGAAACTCTCACTCAGGAATACAGAGTCAAGACACCGAAATAATCTATGGACGTCTCTAGTCACATTAGAACCATTCTCATCAACAGGGTTAATTTTTTGTCTCGATTCTGTGACAATTTCATGTTTCAGTGACTCATAAATTTTGTCGTGTTAAATGAAGCTTTTTGTTATATGTATTTGTTAAAATCAAGATAAGTTATGTTAGTGCCACTGTAGATTTTGAGATATTTTCTCTGTTAGAATCAATATTTGGACCGCACATCATTGAATTGTTATTGTAATCAGATGCATCGAATTCACAGTGTTGATGCTTTTCCCCCTAGAGCTTACAAGTGTCCCCAACACTTCGTAAGCAGTGACACTTCATACGTGGCAGCAGTGGACGAGGAAGGCAATGCCTGCTCCTTCATCTGCAGCAACGCTAACTACTTTGGCACTGGAATCATTCCGGACGACTGCGGCTTTGTGATGCATGTGAGTACACAGCGGCAAGAATTGTTTTCCAGTCTTTGTTTCTGTCGTTTTGGTTACTAATATGTCAACATGCATTTCAGGACCGCGCCAAAGCAATGAGCCTGGAAGAGGACAGCACGAACGTGTTTGGCCCTAACAAGCTTCCCTTGCACACCAACATGCCGGCCATCGTCACAGAAACAGCCACCAACGACCTGCTGGCCGTCTTCGGTGTAGTGGGAAGATGGATGCAGCCGCAAGGACAAGTGCAGGTATCTCTATTACACTTTTCCTCAGATGAAGTCTTCCAATTTTGAGCCCCAAGGAAAAAACGACTTCCCGAAATTCTTTCACAGACAACTTGAATTAACGGACAGTAGATCTATCTAAAGCAGACACGATGAATTTTTTCTCTCTCCCAGAAAGGATACAGATAAACCGTGGAGGTAATCCTCTTGACACATGAAAGGAATCCATGACTAAAAGCCAAAGTTTCCAGTATATTCGAAAATGTTTTAAATGTCTGAATACGGCTGAATCAACATATGCACCTGAAAAATTCATCGTTTAATAGAATACCTTGGTACTTTACTATGAACCACCTTTTACTGTTCCTAAGTCATCCCTTAAAAAAACATGCGCGTAGTTCCAGGGTATTCAAATGGGAGGTGTATGGACTATCACAACATTTGTGGTTTCGTTTAATGATAACCCGAACGGAGTTACTCCTATTCTGCCTAAGCATCAGGGACCTTGAATGACAGTCGTTACAATAGCTCGAGTACTCGGAGTTTTAACGGCCATCACCGGCTACGCCCCTACCCCTCATGAAGAAGGTACGTACTATCACTGAAGGGGGGTAACTCAACCTCTGCGATTATTGTATCCACAACCAGGAGAGAGAGCCCGCTTACTTAACCGGTAAATTTTTAATGATAAAACGGACGAATAATCAATATCTGGTGGAGAGGATTTTGTAAGAACGACGGACATCTTTTTGAACTTCAAAAATATTATTTATTTTATTTCTCCGCTGAAGGGGAGTTATTATATTGTCCGCTCATGGGCGAAGCTGTTAACATTGTAAGTATTACATTGATACTGAATGGTTTTTACATTGGGCCACTTGAGGGCGCTACAGTTTGTAGGCGGGGCAATATGCTTACGTAACACCTGGAACTTCGACAATCAAATAACCAATAAAACCGCTTAGAAAAAAACATAAATGCATGGCGTGACAGGCAATTCATAAAATAATTTTATAAAGAAATATACTGCTCTATTCCCCGCAAAATAAGTATGAAATATATAAATGTCATTTATGCATAAATGTTAAAGTCGGCTAAGTGTCTTGTACAGTGGCGAATCCAGGGGAGGGGCTATCGGGCTGCAGCCCCCCCAGAGCTAAACCAAAATTCTTAATTTAACTTAAAATCACTACAACTGTTTGATCTTAATTTTCATTTTAAAAAATAGTAATAAAATCGTGACAACATTGCTTTCTGACTTGACAGGCTCGAAAATTTTCCTACTTTTCTAGTCATTCCACTTGCACTTGTAGCGTTGGCGCGGACGAAAGCATTTTTTGGCCAGTTGTTTCATTGTACTTTTTATTAAATTATCGAAAGTATTGTAGTGTTCTTTATTATTCTTATTGTCAGGAGAGGAACGCCTATAAAGTTAAAGTGTTTTGGTTTATATAAGCCATGAGGTTTGACATTAGTCACTACGATACAAAATTTTTATGACCTCCGTCCCCCCCCCCCCCCCCAGACCCGAATCCTGTATTCGCCACTGGTCTTGTACCCTAATAGGCATGCCTGGAAACTACAAAAGTATATGTGATCCGGACAACCGGAGATCCTGAAAACACAAAGTGCTCCAATTTCTCATCTCAAATTTCCTCTAGATTATGCCAAGGTTCTATTGGCAAATTCCATCATCTGTTTCCATAATTACTATTAATGCTGGTTGCTCATAGATTCCGACAATTTACTACATGTATTTGAATACTTTGCTATAAGCAGTTTCCTTTTTGATCGTTTCATGGGTCGTGTTTGAAAAAAAACCAGTGCTCTTTTAGATGAGTCTACACTATCCCCTTAGTTTGATATCCCGATGAGGTTGCTATGTCGGATCAGTATATCTCATTTTAATGGATCGCCGCCAGAGAAGTCTTCACTTATTCAAACCGTAACGTGACTGGCTAAGTAATTCAAATGTGTAACCACCTATATAAGAATATTCTTGACGTAAAAATTTGATTCGCAGTATCATATTAAATCTGAAATAATGTAACATTTCGTCACTTTACAAGCAACACCACTTATCTCAATTTTTTGAATTTTCAAAGAGGAAGACTCAAATGAATTTTTCGCAATCAATAATGAATATTTGTGCATTTTTTCCTCGTCTGGTTGGATTATGCGGTCTCATGTTCAAAGCAGATGTTAAAAAAATTCCGAAATTCTCGTTATTGGTTGAGAAGAATTCATTTGAATCGTCCACTTTGAAATTTCAAAAAATTGAGATAGGCGATGTTGCTTGTTAAGCGACGATTTACATTATGTCATCCATTTCGAGAGTCACTCTGAATACGGCGATGGGAAGTCAGGTAATCATCTATTCAGTGCTGGATTTCTGGTATTTCTTTTTCAATTATAAATGTCTGCTTCTCATTGTCAATCTTAGCTGTTTTGATCCGCTCATTCATTTCCAAGCATTTGGAACGAACATCAACACTATATGAACCAAAATAAATATTGGCTCTGGTGTTGAATATGTTTTTGAAGTACCAGAGATGAACTGCGAGCATAGAGGAGGAATATACATAGAGGGCGCCCTGCGCTGTTATAACAAAAATTACACTTCTTGTACTCAATATGTTATTTTTATAGTATTAAATATATGTAAAGAATTCAGTAATTGATAGTCTCAATTTTTGCAAAGATAACAAATGAGATTACTGACTAAAGTCTTTACTCCTTTTGCTGAATACGAATTTAAATAAATTAAATTTTCACATTTCAAAAACAGTAATTTCGAATTAAATGAAAACAGCTGCATTCGATTTTTTTAAAAAGTTATGAATATAGTGGTAAACTTCAGTACACTAATTTTTTTTCTAATTTTAATGAAATTTACACGATTTTTTCCCCTTCTTGACGATTAATGAGCCCATAAAAGTGACATGCTGTTCAATGAAATGAAATACTTATTGTAATATATAATTCAAAATTAAAGTGATAAATAAAATTTAGCTTATTGATTATAAAAAAGCTTTTCAAAATGATTTAGTTCGTTAGACAGGGTTATATCCATTCCAAAGGATGATAATTCTTTATCACACAATTATGTAAATTGCAACTGTGGATTTTCTTTCCATGACAACGACCAAAATGTTATTGAGGCTTATTTCTTCTCCATAGGGAGTTCATGCCCGGCACACCTTTGAATAGCGTCACACCTCTAATAGCAATGAACTTCTCACTGTAAACACAAACCAGAATCATTAAGAAATTGAATTTAACGAGATTTCTCATGGTCAGTGTTGTACCTTCGTGGCCAGATTGATATAAAGGACTGTAGGGGACCACGGTGATAAGTGTTGTTAAATGACCCTTCATAGGCGGCTTTTAACAAAAATGTGAGGAGGAAATGAATAGAAGTCATTATTTTCATTATTTTCACATTTCCATCGTGGCAATTATTCGAAATAGCTCACTGAATGCAATTAGCTCTCTGGAAATTAAAAAAAATGTAACCAATTGAACTGATGTAGTAGTTCTAATTACAACTGAATTATTTGATAATCATTGAAAATGAAAATTCGCCATTCAGTCAAATCACTGAAATGAGAATTCTTCGTGAGATTTTTAATAAGGAACTAGAGGATTACAGCTCCTGAGCGCTCCGCTCCCCAACCCCCAAGAATCACGTTGTGATTCTCTTCGCTTGTTCTCCATACAGTTATGCATTTCTGTTAGTAATAAGAAATTATAAATAGATTAACAATTAATGTATTAATAATTAATAAATAATGTATTTATAAATACATTAATTACTGAAAAAAAATTTAAATTAGCTGAAATTGCATGAACTCCTAAAATTAATTTTTCATCAATTATTAAAATTAAAATCTTCTGGTAGCACAGAGATATGTATGTAAATGTTAAAAAGAAATCTGAATGCTAATATATATAATTCTAAGATGTTTAAAAATCAAAATTATTTACATGAGTCAGAAATGAGTCATTTAAAACTTCTTTCCATATACAATTAGCAATATCTTCAACAGTTCTATTTGCTCTAACTTCATTCCACCAAAATTTTAAACATGCCCTATTTTCAATGAAATGCTGCTGAGAAAAGTTTCCCCACATGTTTTCACACTCACTCCAATTATTATTTAGCCAAGAAAGATATAACTTTTCGCTCTGGGTAGTTATTTATGAGTTAAACCTCAGAAAATTTAAGTTGTCAAGAGAGAACCATTTAAAGAGAAAAAGTGGCTTGAAACATGCTCATATTAACTATTCAAAAAAATAAATCATAATAATTATGTATTTTTAACCTTTTAAAATTGATAAGATCCTAAGTATACTCATGTCGTGATGCTCAGAAAGCTTCCCCACATGTATACAGACTCACTCCAGTTACAATTAAATCAAGAAAGGTACAAAATTTTTCTCTAGTAGTCACTTATGTTTTTTAAAACCCAGAAAATGTGAGTACTCGAAAGATGAAATAGCCCATTCCTCAACCTTTTAACTAAAAAGGACATATTAAGGAGACATTCATTCTTTTGCCTAATCGAAACTGCAAGACTTAAACTTATTTTATTCAAACTATTTAAATAAAAAAAAGATTTCAGATTTTCCGTTGATATATCAAAACAAATTTGCGATCTGTTGCTAAACGGTGATTAAGAAATTCGACCCTTTTTTACCGCCACGTAAGAGAATTATATATATAGATGGATTTCTTCCTTAGACTTGAAAATTCTGACGGGATAATGTTTTTCCATCTGGAATTGATACACCAGTATATCTGAAATAGAATTTTACATTTGGTTTGATAGAAATGAATAGTAGTTTTAGTTAGATAGTTTCTTCAATAAATCAATTTATCGCAATATTAAAATAAAATTCAAAAACACTTTAGCATTTCGGGCTTTAGGCGGTCGCCTAGTACTCCTAGCCTTTAATCTATCCCTGCATAGAACCCGCCTGCACTATCTGTTGCCATTTGTAATTCAAATTTGACCATGCGGTGTCCAGCTAGGTCAGAGGTGTGATAATGGTAACTTTTAGCTGCCAGTAGAAGTTCCATGTAAAATGGCCTCAACTCCATGCATGAAATTCTCTGTCATTTTACAGTTTCTTGCTTTTTAAATATTACAATTCTGATACTTTTTCTTCTTTTCTCTATTGTCATTTTTCTTTAATTCAGATATTTTTTACTGTTACATTTTCAGGTGCTGCTCAATATGATCGCTTTCGGAATGGATCCACAGGTTGCTCTCAATCAACCCAGATTTTTTGTTGGAGATCCTCTTCCTCCCTCCGACACCTACCTGTAAGTCAAATATTCATTTCTTCGCGCCTAATCTCATTTTATATAGCTGTTACTATGGTGATGATACAGTCCGACCTCGAAAATCCGGACTTCTAAAATCCGGAAACCTCCGAAAACCGGACGATTTTTTTCAACTGATGACGAGAAAAAATTATCTAAATAAATTTTAAACTAGAACGCTTGAGGCAAGATGCGGAAATTCCAGTTATTCTATTCATTTCAAACTACTATTTTTTGTCTTTGTATCATTTTTTAATGTCTCTTTATGTTTTTATTGTTTTAAATGTGTTTTTATATGGACTTGTTGGAATTGACGTTAACGTGTAGATCAGCATACGTCTCGATTGGTTGCGCATGCGCAAACGTCAGAGGCGTTACCAAGGTAACCATTTGCCGTTGCCTTACGACTCCCGGGTATGTTCTGAAGACGTCTGCACATGCGCGCTTAATTGTGATGTAACTTACCTACACGGTGACATTAGAACTTTGACATCTCTATTGGTTTAAGTAAGATATCAAAAATCCGGAAATTTCCGAAGTCCGCACCTTCCAATCCCTCGAGCAGTCCGGAATTTCGATGTTGTACTGAATTGAAAAATGTCGAATTGCTGCGACATTCTGATTGAGTTCCCTTTCTGCAGATCTGTCGGTGGTGTCCCTGATTCAGGGTGATCGGAAACTCCACCGAAAAACTTCTGGTGTTGTAAGAACTCGACAATACAAAAACTTTTGCAATAGAAACATGGGGAGAAACACGATTACTTAGGTGGAAACGACATTGGTAATGGGAATCCAGGGCGGGGGATTGGGATGGCCAGCACACTCCCTGGACCTGAATTCACTGTACTACGTCTTCTGGAGGCACCAGAAGCCATTAGTCCACGATACACCAATGGACACAGCGGAATGATTTGTTGCCAGTATTCTTGTTGCTGCTGACAAGTTTAACTCGACTGTAGACCTGTACGAGAGGGTGCGCGCATAGGTGTTACTTTGGTATGTTTCATTTCCTCTTACATCCACGACCTGCAGCTCTTTCTAGTTTTACCTTTGTCGTGATTTTTCTTAGCAACAGAAAAATCTGTTGTTTTAAATTAGATTAATTCTTTTGGTTTTGCTGAACGGGGTAATGAAATACTTTATTGCACATATACCCCCCATTCATATGAGTGAAATTTCCATGTGTGGTATTTTTCTATGTCAAAGGCTTTGCAACAGCTGTAGAGAGTGTGATGGCTTCCTTTGTGGCAAAAGAGAGAGAAAGCATGGTTGCTCCTTAAAAACCGACTTTCCTTTGGTGTTGGGGCAACGACAATAGATAGGGATAGATTCCCTTCTTAAAAGAGGTGGACACACTTCGGTTCCGCACAAATGGACCTTTCTTCGTGTTGGGACAACAGATGGATAGAATTTTGAAATCCATGTTATGCTACCCTGCGAGTGGTGACGACTTTTCATCATCGAGTGTCATTTATTTTATCTTTCTTGATTTATTCCTCTGTGACATACAGATAATTACCTAGGGGTTAGCTTGACCAAATGGGAGTATACAAATTGTAGGTGACGGACCTATAGCAAGATAAGTAGGAGCGTGTATTTTTCTTGCCTATCCAATGAGGGATGATTGCTGGGGATAGAACTGGCTAGATATAAGGCGAGAAGGTTAAAAAAAAAAGAAAGAAGAGAAGGAAGTGAGAGAGAGGGGGGAAGTGGAAAAAGAGAAGGAGATTGGTTTTAGCAACGAGGATCCGTTTTTTTCAACGATTGATATGGCTTGCCGGTTACGCAAAAAATCCACTAAGACTTCAAGACGGTCAGCTGGTTACGAATAAAGGAGACTTTCACGCTTATGTCAGCTATGCCCGAGACGGTTTAGGAAAGGTCGATAAGAACCTAAAGTGGAGGAAAAGTTTTGGAGGTATGTACGGCACCAGTATCTCACGTCCAGCCCCAGGTGTTAGCGGAAATTAATAACGTGCCAGGGCAGTGTTTAGCGGTAGCTCCTACAAGTGTGACAACGTTCTGGAACCATTACAGCGCTCAGGGTTCCGTGTCGCCGAATCATCACAAGTTGGCGATTCCACATCTGTTCACATGTCCCAGGGTGACGTTCATCCAAGATTGGTTTTTTCATTATAAACTTTTCCTTTTGTCTCACATATGGTCAACTTGTTAAAAATAATTTTTGGTTAAAGAATGTTAGGCAGTGAGTCTGACTTTGGTGGTGGGTTAATTTAGAGTGCTTTGAACTTTTATTAAGAGTTGTTTTCACAAAAATTAATAACCCATCATAATTTTTGTAAATGCTTAATCTAGGATCGAAATATATGTGATTATATATATATGTTACATTTCTGTATTGCTCATTGGCGATAAGCTTGATATTGTAAAATTAGGAAATTAGATTGTAAATGGTCTAAATTGAAAACTTAAGATTAGGGTCTCAAACTAGTCTTAAATATTTAGGTGATCACCTTAGGATGAGGAACTTCCTTATGATAATCATGTTAAATGTAAAAAAATTCTTGACTGGTAAAATTTAACTCAGAACTAGATGGCCATGCGCTTGTGTTTGATTAAAATATATGCAATTATATGCCAAGCTTAATGCAATTTTTGTGTAATTTATTATAGTCAAGAAGTGTAATAAAAATGCTTAGTATACCTTATTTTGTGTCCTGGATCAATCATGTCTTTTGATAGCTTATTAGTTGGTATTTTAAGAGAGTCTGGAATGAATCTGAGTTACATTGGTATGATCTTAATTGCTATGATTAGCAAGAATTTAAGGAAGTAAAATTCTAGAATATTTCAGTTACTAGCCACTATACGATATAAGGATATGCTTAAGATACAATTAAATCATTAAAGTAAATAAATTGGAAACAACCAAGTTTTTGCATAAGAGGTAAACTTTTAACTTGTGTAAATTGATTTATTTAAATTTAAGTGAAAAGGAAAAATAATTTACAAACACAACACCTTTGAATAAATGTATTTCGACACAGGGTTCCATTGCGAAAGTTGGTTCTCTTGACATGTGCCATCACCCCTCGAAGTTTGTAGGTGGACTTACAGACCACCCTGTATTTATACATAGGATTATATAATTAATTTAGTGATATTTTCACACATATGTATTGAATTATGGTGATACTGATAAACTGTACAATACTGAAACTGGCGTAACATTACATAATAATGGGTATGACATAATAATGGGCTGACATATCCGGTAAGAAACATTGACAAGAATATTCATTAACATCATTCGCAACAATAATTTTCCATGTTTGGTTATTTTCATTATTTAATATAAGGTTTTTCCATTAAACTCTGTGTTACACAACAGTGATTGACAAAACATTATCAACTTCCTGTGAAACGGGGTGAGCCCAAATCACTTTCGTCTTCATCAATTTGTGGACGGCCTTTGAATGTCCTCCTAGAATGTGAGTTCCCACAACTCATTGTGAACCATTGTATTCAACTTAACTCCAAATGTTTCGCATTTTACCAATCTTGCAATACTTTTATTCAGTAGTGTAGTTTCCAATTTTGTTTCTTTCAGCCATACTATGTCTGCAGTTCTAGTATGATGGAACCTTTCATAGCTTTTGCATGTGTTTGGTTAGATTTAGAATACCCAGATCGCTTGATTGAAAGAGGGGATCCGGCTATGTGGCCGCTTCGACAACCATGGCCGGATTTATAGATTTCT
>BGPR01006212.1:8663-42377 GCA_013235015.1 Araneus ventricosus | reverse complement strand
ATAGTTCTAGTATGATGGAACCTTATAGCTTTTGCATGTATTTGGTTAGATTTAGAATACCCAGATCGCTTGATTTGAGGGGATCCGGCTACATGTGGCCTCTTTGACAATCATTGCCGGATTTGATTTCTACACCCTGGGCTTCAAAGGATCCCAATTCTGCACCCTTCCGTCTGTGTATTCATTCACCACAGTTATAGAGATAGGCAACGTAAATATGCCGTGTAAAAGTTTAATTGATGTGCATGAAAGTTCATAAGAACAGTATTTTATCGCCTTTTCAAAGCAATATTTTAAATTTTTAATTGTTTTATTTTAATTTCTTTTATATTTGCGCCTTCCGGTTGTCGCGCCTAGACATGGCCTAGGTTGGCTCGTCGACAAATCATTACCTGACTTCTGTGATTTTTTTTCCATTTTGACATCTGAAAAAATGTCATTTCTAACCCTTAAAGAAACTGAAAAAAAAAGAGGTCGTTTCTCGTCTGTATACTTATTCACTTTTGTACATATCAGTTGTCTGTTTTGCGGCGCGCATTCACACTCGATACACCTTGGTGGTTTTGAGCATCTTTCCTTCAAATGCCGGTTTAAATCTTGGTGATATCAGAGTGTAAATCATGTTACCAACCTCGCGACAGGAAATGTACAAACGGGATTTATCTGTACATTTACAATACAGTAGAGTCTCTCGAGGAACTGAGGTGGATGGGACCGGGCCTATCTCGAACTATCGAAAACCTCGAATGATCGAAAATCATAAATTTAATAAATAAATAAAATGAAAAAATAAAAAGCAATTTTTAAATTTCAGTATATTTAAATGAAAAATGTACTATTATTATTACAATACTGTTGATATAACAGGTGGTTAATTGAGTTCTAAAATAATTGTCAATTGTTTTTTTTGTTTAAGCACATTGCTCCAAGTATATCGATTTTATATATTCCGTTTCCTTTTGGGAGGCATTTCAGTAGGCGGCTTCTGGGGTGCGCAGTGGACATATGGTAGAATAAAACCGATGCAGTAATTCTTTCACTTGTTGTGTATGTGTTGGCTCACATTTGGGAGCTAACCGATTTTCTACCTAACTCGGATTTCCAGGGAGAACGAATTCTGAGACTCGAATTATCGAGACTTACTGTACTTTTTTCTCGCTAGCCATCGTCTTTGGTGCCCACCACAGGTATTCTGGGTCGGGTGGGTTGTATGGCTAAGTAGCCAGACGCAGGAAACGTCGCACAGAATAACACACAAATACCTCTGTCACTGTTTTTTTTATAAACCTTATTTTTCGTTCACCGAATGAAGTCATTATTTATCTTCCATTTTTATATTATGCTTTAGAATGAGGTTCACTTTCGTGCACATAAGTGATTGTTTCGTCCTGCACAGTTCATGCGATCTTGACGTCAACACCGTTATGTGTTCAAGCATGTCAATGAAGAAAAACTAATAAATTTTTTTCTTTCCATCTTCCAGGGGCTCGCTGCAGGACCTTGTGCGCCTTTAGGGGATCGACCCCTCCTTGGATTCCCAGCCCTGAGCAAGGCCAACGTTTGCCGCTTCTTCTCCGGGGTTACAAGAGGGACTACTTCTGGGCAAGGGTCACGTGATCGCGCGCTCCAAGTTATTTCACCCGAACTCCGCTGAGAGGAGTTCTGGGTGACCCAGGTCTGGGGCCGATCCACGGAGCGACGGATGTGCCAAGTGGATCATTGACTTTATTGAACATTCCAATGAAACAATGTGAACTGTCCTGTTGCAATGAATAGACCCGAGAATTAAAATTTTATTTCCGCACTGAAATACAATTTTAGAAGACTAGAATAAAAAATCGGCAATGATAAAGTATGTGGGTGTGACGTTTTGAAAGTGAATAAAAACTTAGAATTTATTATTTTATTTAATTAAATCTTTAATAATTTTGATGAGTTAATTCATGTATTTTATTATCTGTTAATCTGTTATTTTATCATTTGTTTAAATAAAATAAATCGATGTGTTCATCATGTGATTTCTAGGAACATTTATAGCAATATTTCATTTGTAGTATAATTTATCATAAGATGCATTCCACTCTAAACACAACATTCAAAACAGTTTAGAACACATATCTGAAAAGTACACGCCAAGAGTGGAACATGATTTCTTTTGCAACAATCAAATTGTTTTTTCAGCGATTTATTAATGGTTAAAAAATAATATTCTTTCCTGAATAGTGCTATATGTTCTGGCAAAAAACATTAAGCATGTAAGGGATAACTGTTATTATTCTTTAAAGAATTTGATTCTTTGGTGAATTCCAGAATTCAGTATCAATAATAGGGATAAGAGCAATACGTAACCGAACCGAAGCACAGTCAGTAGTGTAGTTTCCAATTTTGTTTCTTTCAGCCATACTATGTCTGCAGTTCTAGTATGATGGAACCTTTCATAGCTTTTGCATGTGTTTGGTTAGATTTAGAATACCCAGATCGCTTGATTGAAAGAGGGGATCCGGCTATGTGGCCGCTTCGACAACCATGGCCGGATTTATAGATTTCTACGCCCTAAGTCAAAGAACTTAATTCTGCACCCTCTCGTCTGGGTGCATTCACCACAGTTATAGAGATAGGCAACGTAAATATGCCGTGTAAGAGTTTAATTAATGTGCATGGATGTTCATAAGGAACATTATTTTATATGGCCTTTTCAAAATAATATTTAAATTTTTAATTGTTTTATTTTAATTTCTTTTATATTTCGCCTTTGGTTGTTTCGCCCTAGGACATGGCCTAGGTTGGCGCTGGCGACAACCACATTTGACTTCTGTGGATTTTTTTTCACATTCTGACTTCTGAAAGAATTGTTACTTCCAACCCTAGTTGCAATTGAAAAAGAGTTCGTTTCTTGTCTGCATGCGGTCTTCACTTTTGTACATGTCAGTTGCCCGTTTTTGCGGCGCGTGCATTCACAGCTCGATACACCTGGTGGTCATTTTGAGCATCTTCCTTCGTAAATGCCGGTTTAAATCTTGGTGATGTCGGGGTGTAAATCATGTTAAATAAATAACCTTATCACAGGAATGGACAAACGGGATTTATCTGCGCATTTACAATACTTTCTCTCGCCAGCCATCGTCTTTTTATGCCTGAAACACAGTAGGTAGACTGGGTCGGGGTGGGTTGTGAGTAAGTGACACCGAATGCGAAGTCATTATTTATCTTCCAGATTCTTTTATATTATGCTTCTTAGAAATGAGGTTCTTTGGTCAATTTTCGTGCACATAAAGTGATTGTTCTCGTCCTGCACAGTTCATGCGATCTTGATGGCATGACTGTTATGTGTTCGGTGCATAATGAATAAACTGGTTAAATTTTTTTTTCTTTCCATTCTTCCAGGGGCTCGCTTCAGGACCTGTGCCTCGAAGGGGGGATCGACCCCTCCTTGATTCCCAGCCTCGAGAGCAAGGGCCACGTTTGCCGCTTCTTCTCCGGTTACAAGAGGGAGTTCATGGGCAAGGGTCACGTGATCGCGCGCTCCAAGCTGTTTCACCCGAACTCCGCTGAGAGGAGTTCTAAGACCTGGTGGTCCGGGGCCGATCCACGAAGCGACGGATGTGCCATGGGATACTGACTTTTATTGGAATATCTTATATGCTAATGAAACAATATGAACTGTCCTGCTTGCATGTACGAATAGATCCGAGAATTAAGATTTTATTTCAGCACTGAAATACAATGAAGACTAGAATAAAAATCGGCAATGATGAAGTGTGTGTGTGCGCTGGACGTTTTGAAAGTGAATAAAATCCTCTAGAATTTATTTTATTTAATTAAATCCTTAATAATTTTGATGATTTAATTCATATATTTTATTATCTGTTCTTTTATCATTTGTTTAAATAAAATAAATCGATGTGCCTTGTCATGTGATTCTAGGAACATTTATTAGCAATACTTCATTTGTAGCATAATTTATCATAAGATGCATTACACTCTAAAAACAATATTCAAACAGTTTAGAACACATATTCGAAAAGTCCACGCTAAAGGGTTGAACATGATTTCTTTTGCAACAATCAAGTTGTTTTTTCAGCGATTTATTAATGGTTAAAAAATAATATTCTTCCTGAATAGTGCTATATGCCTATTCTGGAAAAACATTAAGTACAAGGGGATAACTGTTATTATTCTTTTAAAGAATTTGATTCTTTGGTGAATTCGAGAATTCAGTGGCAATAATAGGGATAAGTGGGGGGAGGGTAAAAAACTTATCGGCAACTAAAAGTAAAGGGGAGCGTATTGGGTAGGCAACAAAATTTCAAAATTTAGCTTCAAATTTAACTAGTTTTCCAAGAAACTATTATATATATATTTTTTATCATTCATAGTTTTAGGTAGCTAAAATGAAATAAAACTTTAATTTTTCCAGCAAAAAGTGTGTGTGCGTGGGGACTTTTATTATTGTTTTAAAGAATTCGGTTCCTAAAGATTACTGCTTCTGATCACAACCAAAGTATTTAATAAGATTTTATATAAGGACATAATTTCCTAATTCACGCGACTTCGCTTTTTGATTGTTTAATAAAAAAACTAGCACTCGTAACTAATTTATAGCACACGTACTCCTTTCAGAAAACTGTTGTGTTAGTAAAAAACATAATTTCTTGTCCTAGACCACAATACTTCTAAAAGTTTGTCCTTTTTGCAGCTACAAAGATAATTCTAACGTCTTATGTATGATCAAAAAATGTTTCCACGATCTTTAGTTTGCGTATTAAAAAATAGCAGAACATATTGGTAGAGCAAAGTAAAAGGAAGCACTCATTCAAACTAAACAAAAAGACATTAAGCTAAATATGTTGAAACTAGTTATTTTTCACCCGACCACACCAGGCTCGTGATCCTGTGCGTGTTGCCTAATGACGACTTGATCATTAAAAATTTAGCGCAACCCAGGGCCGGCCTTTAGCCGATTGGGCCAATTGCTCCAAATAGGGCCCCGCGCCAGAGAGGAAAAATAATGTACTCAAACTTATTCAATTAAAATTATCGTTAAGAATTAAAGATATCGTTTTGATTTAATTACATTATCCTTAAGCATTTTCAAATTTATGTTTTTAAATTCGCTTTCAAGCCAATCTTGTCAAAATTTTCTCTTACATCTGGCTGACGCTTTTTCAGAAGACAACAGTCGTGGCTAACATTTCCTACTGTAATAAAACAATAATATTAAAATTGTAATAGAAGGGTAAGAAGCTTTGCGTTCATTATAAGACATGCCGCTTTCACATGGAGAGAAACAGGCATGGCAGTGACATTCACACCCCAGCCCTAAATCAAGAGAATGTCATTGTTTAGTATAGAGGACTGGGTATTTTCGTTTCTTTTCTGTTAAACAGGAGCGTGCTGCAAATTTACTAAACCGCGTCAGCTTTTTAGTGCCCCACTATATTGGCAATTTTTAAAGACACCCAGCTGAAGCTCGTAAAGTGTAGAGACCCACTAATGTAGATTTGTTTTTAATTAAGAAAATAATTATTCTCGGCCAACATAATTCTTTATTATGTTTTCTTTTAGATCATTTAGAGAGAAATCGTCAATACTGCGCTTTCTTAACACCTTTTAGAATTAAACATTATTAAAATTATTTTTTAAATTTTTAACAATAAATAATATTAATTTATTTTTCAAAATTTCATATTGTTTATCTATTTCATAAAACTTGAATATATGGGGGTTATCCAAAATTGTTTCCAATTGGGTCCCGCATCACCTAAGGTCGGCCTTGCGTGTAAAAACGTAACGTGTTAGACAGATGAAAATTTAGTGTGTTGTCGTTTTACAAAAAAATACCGGATCTGTATCAAATTTTGAACCAAATGCGTTAATGAGAGTTACTCTTCTAAAATGCCCTCTAGATTTTCTCCACTTATACGACGAGACAGAAAACGCAACGGCATTGTTGTTATGATTTAGGTTTAACTCAAACAGGTTTAGTAAATGCAATTAACCTATTTAGCAATCCCAGGTTCGACCTTTGTCTAATAATTATTTTTATTAATGTAATTAATTTAACACTCAGAATGCGACACAAGGAAAGACGATATTAATTTGAAAAATATAACATTAAACTTTATTTGCAGTGTAGATATTTAATTATAAATTTAGCATTAAATAAAATAAGCCCAGGAAGAGTAGGATCGCATAAAAATAATTAAAACAGTATTTAATCAACAATCCGCAATTGTCTCTAGAGATTCGATATAATCAAATGTATTTCAAACTCATCAGGCGGCGTCACGCAATCTTCAGTCCAGTGTTCATTAAAATATATGCACTTGTAATTTCCAGTAAAAGGTACTAATGAAACCAAGTCACTTAATTGCCTTCTTCTTCACTCACCATATATGGTCTCAATAAAATCTTTTTAATTTAACAGGCAGCCACCGTCACTTGGATAATGAAACCATTCAGAGAAATCGGCCACTTAAAGGTTTCTACCAAACCAATCACTTCGTTTCTTGTTGCCTTATTATCAACTCTCCTTTTTCTTATCTCCACTCCTTTATTTATCTCGGGGTCCAATCTCCGTCCTTTGCCTTGCTGAATGGGCCAGAGGGTGGTGTCTCTGGATCGTTTTCGATCTTTCTAGAATTCAGGGAATACGTCGCTTTACTCGCGAGGATTAGAGGATGGTGTCTCTTGATTCTTCTCGATCTATCTAGAGTTCAAGGGTGGCGCCACTTCTACTAAGCGAAGGTTTGATGTTATTCGCCGCCATTCTGGAAATTTCTATTCCAGAGAATTATCAAGTTCACTATGTAATTCACTGTGTTCTAATTCAAGCAAAATATTACACAACATTGTTGCACCGTTCTAAATTTTGTATTCCATTAAACATATGGTGTACACTTTGTCTGGTGTATCCGTTTCATTTACTCCTATATAACAGGGGTCACCATTTGAGTTTGCAACCCAATGTTTTATTGCGAAAATGACATTTTCTCGTATGCCTGATCTTCCCTTAAGGTTTGCCCCATGATTTTAGAATCACCATCCACACGTTTTTAATTATTTTATTTACTTGCCTGAGCGTTTCCATTAACATTCAACAAAAATGATGCAGAATGACAATTATTGAGCTATATGAAAAAAACATTGATAACTTTTGAACCGTTGGCGAGATTCAGTTAAAACTTGGTGGTTGAATACAAGGCATGTTGAGATTTTTTTGAGCATGCGCACTCTTATTGTTGTTCTTGTTCATTTTTCGTTGAAAATGTCGAATTACAGCGTTTCTGAGCGTATATAGATCGTCAGGGCCTACTATTCGAGCAATAACAGCCCAATGGGGAACTTCAGCATTTTTTAAAAACACGTGAAAACCATCCGAATTTGTAGAAAAAATCATTCTAATTTCAAATATGCAAGTGAAATTTTACAGAAAAATTTATTTATTTAAATATTGAGAGCGAAAGATGCACTGAAATAACAGGAATCATGATGCAATCCGAAACGCACTCTCATTGGCCGAGTAGATTCTGACGTCAAGGGTGCCTTCCTTCGCATACTTCTCTTTCGCTACTTCTGTACCCTGCTTTGAATCAAGGCGTTTCTATCAGCTAACATTTTAAAAGTGAAGTTTTTGACTTTTCTACTATTCAACGTTCAATTTCACAATGGATATTGGTTTTGTACATGGTAAATCGAATAATTTGCCGATGATTGATCCTACAATGATGGCAATGTATTTCAAGAAAAATTCCGATTTTATGATGGCTGAGATACGAGGAATAAAAGCATAACGGTAAAATTTCGCCTTTTTTGTCTTATAATCCTCCTCAATGAAACAACATAAAACAAAAAATAAAATAAAATGCTGAACTTAGCTAAAAAAAAAACCCGTCATAACTCAGAATCCAAACAGTAACCCATGGTGTGTATACTAATTTGTAGACAGACAAAGTGCTTAAAAAATAACAAAAAGCATGAAAAAGAGAACCGATGAAACAAAATTAATTCTAGCTTAACTTCTTTTTAATGTTAACCGAATTCGGCATAAAAAAAAGAAAGGAAATCTTTTAAGTCCCATAAAAAAATCAACTGAAAATGAAAAAATAAATTAATTCTGATAATGCTATCAAATCATCACTATCCCCGTGTGGATGAATCAGCATAAATAAGAAAAAAGCAGGAAACCGCTAAAGGCCAGCTACGTTTCCATGTATGTGTCCGAGCTTAACTTTTCATGTGAAAAAATAAAAATAAACTTTTAAAAAATTAAACAAAACCGTAGTTTGAAAAGTATAAAATAAGTTTCATTTTAAAATCGGTGCCAAAATAGACACAATTTTAAATCTATTTATAAACCTTAATCAACAATAGAACCTTAAAACTACATGTGGCTACCACGCAATCTTTCAATACGAGCTCATACAGGTACTTATGCTTTTAACCTCATCTTATACTTATATCAAAAACAGAACAAATATGAAATTCAAGGCTCTTCTTTACAGTACTTCCTGATATTGTTATGGGGTATCAATGGTTTCTTAAAATGTAAATTCCATGTAATAAAAAAAGGGGGATAATAGAGGGAAAAAATTAAATTTAACTATTTGCTTTAAAATATCTATTTCTTTTTTCCTGCTAACCTCACCTTATACTTCTTTAACTAACTTTTTGAAGACAAATTTTGATTTTAATACATTCATTGAATATAAAAGATTTATTTTGCATCAAAAATTAATTCTGTGAATTATTTTGTTGAACTACGAATGAAAACGAATTTCATTATCAAAAAGTCGTGAATTTAAACTAATTTTTAAGATATTCTTATTAATTTTCAATAGTACCGTAATTTTTTAAAAAATATAAGAAACATTCGAATATCCATTGAAAAAATTTATGCAATAAAATAACAAGAGCAAGTTTTTTTTTTTTTTAAGAACCTTAAAGAAGGTGGGATCTTCTATATTTGGGCCGGAAAAAAATAAATTCCATGTAATCAAACGGTAAAAAACTAATTAAATTGAACTATTTGCTTTAAAATATCTTTTTTTTTTTGGCTGCTAACCTCACCTTCTACTTCTTTTAAAAACAAAAAAGATATCGAATTCTGAATTTACTGTGCTTCATGATATGCAATTTTAGTATATATAATATAGATTAATAACTCACACATCAAAATGATCCTCACAGACATGACGAATGCTGCTTGCTGATAATTCCGGATTAAGCTTCGGATCTCTCTTCATCGCTTTACACCACTTTTTGCTAATAACATAATTTTTTGCACATTTTTAAATAATTTGTCGGGTGCCGTTAGAGTTGTATTACTACATTTAGGAACAATACAATACTTGTATCTTGCCGACATTATTTTATCTGATGCGAGAGTCGGAAAATATAGAAAAAAAGAGAATCTCTATAGAAAGCGAACGGGAAGGAAGCGTGCGTCTCCCCTGTCAAGCAACTATGACGTCAGACCCGTTTCGCGCCAAAATGGATCGTTTTTCCCGCGTTTTCTGAGAGGCGAACTTTGATTGCAAATTTTAAAAAAACAAAACTGTCTAGAATTTTTTTTCTAATAATATTGTTCGTTTCGAAGCATTTTAAACCGATTTAAAATTTTTTTTAAAAAATGCTGAAGTTCCCCATTGCGGCCCAAAGGAAATTTAAGACCGAGTGCATGCTGAAGACAACCGGACCAAGTGTTATAACAATCAAAAATGTGATCGAAAAGTTCCAGAGAACTGATAGTGTCGATATCTCGACACTTCAGTGACTTTTGCAGAAATTTTGCTCTTCGTCTGCGCCACGTCATAGCCGTAGATGGCAAGCATATCGAACCTGTCATAAACAAAATCCGAATATCTGTAGTTACTTTTAAACTTTGAATACAATTTTTGAACTCAGTAGTTTCTGAAAAAATTATTTTTTATTTCATATAGCTCAATAATTGTCACCCTATATATATAAGTATAGTTTTTGTATTTTATTGTACTCAGTCGCTACTCTGTCCAGAAAAATATTCATTAAATTTATTCATATGCCCTCTATCTTTGTTAAAACTAAAATCAAAAAATAATTGTCGGAAATTGCAAAAATCAAAATAATTATCATAATAACATGGAATAGAACCATTAGCATTGGAAATTTACTCTTTTATTTTTTAAGATGGCGTAAATGTCGTATTTATCCATAATCAGAATATAATGTTGGAATAATTCAAAAATACTATATTAAAAATAATATATTAAATACAATAAAATAAGAAATAAAAGGCTTTATAAAATCATAAGTGCAAAGGGATACCTTTAGATAAACTTGCACTGACCCCAATCCTGAACGTTTGGTTGTATCGCACATACGCACTATTTACCCTGATTTCTGACCTCAAATTATAAATGACTTTTTAATGAGAAGTAAACCAGAAATTTAGATGAAAACCCACTTAATTGAGAATTTATTAATATTTGGGCTCAGATTTATTGTGATTACTTCAAATTTCACTCTCTTAAATGAAAATGCTGCGCACAGTGACAGTTGAAATCACTTTCAGATTCCATTTAGTTACGAATGAGATCGTTTTCAATCGAGTAGCGACACATTTTGCTTTCTTAATTGACTCACAATCGTTGCAAATCTATTATATAATCGCCTGTTATCGCAAAGAAAGAAATCGAGAAAGAAAGTGAGAGAAAACGACAGCTGGTCAACAACAGGAAAATAAAAGATAACATGGGGAGTGTGTCTTGGGTGAAGAATTCATTTTAAAAAGCTCATATGGGATTCCCACCAAGCAACTCGGTAAGTTCTATGTATAGAAGTTATTTATTATTAAATTAAATTTTTTTCATAATATTTAATATCCTAAGGAAATAAACAAAGGAATAATATTTTTCATGCAAATAATCCTTTCCTTTTTCAAGAATTTTCTATCAGACTTAGGAATTTCGAATACAGAAAAAAAAAATCTGTCGCCGAGGTATATAATATTAAGAAAACAAATATTAAAATGGTAAGGAAATGTCAAACGTAAGAGTAAAATATTTTTGCTTTACATGCATTTTACTGTCTGATGACAGATTTTTAATAGTATTTTGGGTTTATTTCGCTGTGACGCATTTAAGGACAGAGATATTTGTGATCCAGATATAGATTTTTCACTTTTTGAATCCGAAATTTCCGGACACATTGTCATTCTCCAATTTTATTTCGAAACAAATACACCGTCTGTGCAATAATTATGCACATATATATAAATGGACTTTTGCGTTTTATGTAAAATTTTTAAAATACGTTTCACTGTAAATATTATTGAAAATATGAATCCGATATACGGGCTTTTAGCAGGAACGGAACTCGGCCGTAGGTCTAGAAGACCATCTATTTCATTCAAAGAAAACATAGATTTAAAATTTTTAGACTAGATAACAGTCTGAAATGGTTTGGTTTTGTCGCATCAATATAAATCCCCAAATCAATGGAAATCGTACGAAATGGAATGAATACGAATTTCTTGATATTGAAACGAGTTTAATTTAGTTTAGTTGTATTAACGTCCCATTTTGAAACAACACCAGTGTTATTTTGGGATAGACCTCATAATTTTGAAGCACTGTCAGATCACGAGGACGACACGTGAGCTGGCACACCCTTCTTCGAAATTTCGCACAACGCCAGCGGGAGGACGTTTGTCCCCCTACGTATGATTTAACGTGCAACAGGTTTAATACACGACGGATCTTCAGTGGAATCTGGTTTCGAACCTGGCACCCTCTAGCTCCAACATCTTACCACTAGGCTACCGTGAAGTGTCATCCCCGTCATCTGACCTCAGTTCAAAATTAAGAGGTCCGCCCTAAAATAGCCGTTGTGTTCCATCAAACGGGACGTTAATAAAACCTTTCAAACTAAACTTGCCACTTCATCATATTTGACATGAAAGGTCGTTATGGCAGTGTTCATACATGCTTCGAGGGACGGACGTATAAATGAAAAGAATTATTATAGTAAACAACATTGATTGTTACGAATTTAATGAAAGATCAATTAATAGTAATAAGTAAGTTTTTTAAGATAGTACTAATATATTACTACATAGAATTGAAAATAATATTAAAATTTTGAAACTGAAGATTTATCTTGAATGTGAGGAAAATCATACCTTCATTGCATATCTTGAGTACTAATCATACATTTCTTATTTTATACCATTCATGTGCATGCAGATAGGCATTTATTTAGAAATGGCAGAGAGGAAAAGGGTGTTGTCCCTATGCTTTCTGGGAAAGGTTTGCCCCTTAATTGGTATAGAGAAATAATGAATGAGGTAGAAAACTTATGAATTTTAGAAAAGGGGAAAACGGCGTTGTTTAAACGAACTACTTTTCATTACAATTGTTATGAATGAATCAGGACTGTGATGAAACGACGTATAAAAGGTGCTTTATTTTAGTTTATAAATTATGTAAAGAATTATACCTGTCGTTTTGAGAATGTGATATAAGAAATTATGACTGTATACGTATCATATTAATATTCTGACTGATATGAAACTGTGTCGGATTTTTTCTGCATGGTAGTTTACAGTATTACTGGAATGAGGACGAAATCACCCATTTAATGTGTATATATATGCTTTCAGTCTTCTGCCTGAGCAACGAGATTTCAAGGCATGGATTTGTACGTGCAGAGCTCCTCCGTCGTGACCAAACATGCGTCCGTCTCCTCTGACCAGCCTGCAGCAACACAGATAGGAATAGGTATGAATAACATGACTATTTATTTAATTTTTTTAAATCAAAACGGGGCAATTGCTAATTTTTAGGTCATAGCATGTGTGTTCAAGAAAACGCATATTTCTTGAACAGAAATGAAATAAATAATGTATATAATCTGGTATTTCCTGAAAAAAGAATTTTTGCTTAATTACATTTGGAGAGAAAATACATTTTCTGCGGGTTTCAAATAATTGACGGGAAACGTTCGGAAATTTCCACCAAACGTCTTTCAGTGCAAACATTCCCAAGGTCTCATTCTGTCTCTATTTGGGGTGTAAGGTAATTGGAAATAAGTGCGAGATAGCTCACTTCTGACCTACTTGACTATGTGTGACACGTATAGCGCACGCCTCGTCAACGACGCGAGACAAGGCACTACCGACGATTTTTTGTAATTGTTTGCGGCTTTTTTTTCGAAATTGTTACCGTCGGTTGCTTCTTTCTGAAAACAGGTTATTTTGTCTTCCCGAAGCTGTGGTCGAGGAGTAAACGGGATAGGCTACTTAAAAATGGGATGTGCGGTCACATTAAGTATGAAACAATACTACGTATACATCCATTTCCATTTTTCTGAAACCTGTGTATTCAAAAAATAACGGAAATGTTAGGACTTCGAAATAAACCATTACACGTCGTAAGCATCGTGACAGATAAGATAATGGCAAATTGGACGCTGTGTCAAATAATAAATATTTTGAGTACTTAAAATAAGTAATAAGTGGACTTTTCGACTGAAGAGATGTAATTCATACAACTGGGTTGTTGAGCTATTATAAATTTCTATTCCATTAAATCTGCGTTGCACATTTTATTGGTGTGCCCTTTTCTTTTTCTTAATTTTCTGGCAAAGGGCCCCCGGTAGCAGTCCTCCCTTTGTGTTTCCGACCCCATATTTTAGTGCATGACGTGTTTTTGTATGCCTGACCTACCTTTACTGTTGGTAAATGAGCTTTCTGGGCACCCTGTATACTTTACATATATTATAAGTTGAGAAGAAGAAATATTCAGAATCTAATTTTCTAATAAGTTTAGTTAAATTTTGTATATAATTTTTTATGTGAACATGTAAATAAAAGAACTAGACATTTCGGGGAATTTTTTATTGAAACCGGGAGTCTCCAGGCATCTAGTCATCCTATACATAATCCATTTTGGAAAAAAATTCTAAATAGAATAGCCTATATCAAATTTCTCACAATGCGAAGTCCACCAAAGATTTTTTTTTCCCTTCCATTCATGGACGTTTGAAAGCCATCCATTTCGTCCCTAATTTCAGAATTACTCAATTTCTCACTGGACATGGAAACTTTAAATTCTATCAAAAATGCTTCAAGTTATCTCATACAGACTTTTGTTCTTGCTCTGGTGGAGAGATTTAAGATGTCACTCACTTGATACTTTCTTGCTCTAAATTCCCTCCCACTAGATGTTTACTTATCAGCAAGTCTAACGAAGAACAATTTAGCGTGGCTTCCGGCTTTCTCTATTTTGGTCCAGAACAAAACTTGTTTTGCATCATTTTGTGAATTTATCGACAGAATTTTCCCCCACATTATATATACTAAAAATTTTGTATCTGTTTGCTGGCATTTACAATTTTTTTCTTATTACTTGAGTTTATTTATTTTTACATTTCAATTTTTGGAATTCAAATTTTTTCCCTCAGTTATATTTGGATCATACCCTTTTGTTTTGTCACCTGCGCGAAATTTGTGTGTTTCATATGTTGTGTGCTATTTTGTGTATTTATGCGCTTTTATATGATTTTTGAATGCTTTATTCTTTTTTCACTTTTCCCCACCTTGTACTGCTTTTACTCCATTTCTCATTTTATCCATTTTTTGCGTATATGTGACCAGTTATTTTGCATCTATACCTTTTTTAAAAGTTTTAATACGTTTCGGTATCTGTTCCCCTTGTTTATTCGCTTCATTGCTTAATACCATTCATGTGTTCGTATAGATGTGACCAATTTATTGTATATTTGTTTTTTTTCTCCCCCTTTTTCTGTTTGGAATTTGCATTTGTATCATTTAATTTAAAGCTCCCTTCAACCCTTTTTTGAGTATTTTACTTACTTCTGTATGCCTTGTGTTGTACTTGTTGGTGCACAAGGAGTTTTTTCTCAAGATATTGCAAAACAAATGTACGATGCACTACTGTATCTTATGGTATGATTACACAATTCAATATAGTGTGGAAATTCAATTCCACCATTGCTCAGACTCTGGTTGGAAAAGTGGTTTTCATCAAATTTCTTTTGATAGAAAAACACGCCTTTAATCGAGTGCCACATCTCTAAGGGAACACTGTTGATAATCGAGAGATAATAATATAAATCCTGAATATTTTTATAGTAGAAAATTTTAAAGAGATTAAAACCTCTAATCCTAAACATCGTAGCATAATAATGCTTTAAGCTTGATTAATCTATTATTACAAGTTGATATCAGCAAATATTCAATTAAGAAAATGGAAATCTTTTTTGTATGAAAATATCCGAAAGCAACCGCAGCAGATTAAAAAGGTCAGACAGTTTCTCTATAGACACTTTATCATTGACACTGAAACTTCTAATAGAATTTCTTTTGCTATTTTTCTTATTCTAAATTTTAATTTCCCTTCTTGTACTGTAAATTTTAAATTGATACATTTTCAGCCGAAAATAAAATTAAAAAAAAATTACCAACACATTCATTCTATTTTTTTCGTTTAAGAAATCAAAGACATTTGTCTAATAAACATACTTAAAAATATCCAAAGAGAAAGTTATTAGTACTTGCGAGTATCTTGGAGGACATTCACATTCTCTTTTTTTAAATCAAGATTAATTCGCTAGAAAATACAATTAGTTTCCCGCCTTTAAATACCATTTTCAAATGCTTCATAACTCTTATTACATTTCATTAAAGATTCTTATTCGAATATAAGAATTTTTAGTTAGGTTTTTGAAATTATTGAAAAACAATATTCAACTGAATATTCATGTACATAGTTTTTTTAACGCGTTTCTTCTTAAATAGTAAAGAATCGTAAGTATTTTTCGTCACAAATCGTCAATTAATTACATTTTTATGATGCTAGTAAATAATATGCTTAGCTTGATTTAATGTGTATTAGGCATTCTAAGTTAACTAAAATAAAATGAAATTGATTTATTTCTTCAGTGTAGTAATAAAAAAAGTTAAATGTTTAAATCAGACATATACTTTTTAATACTTCAGACTAAAAATGTATCAAAATGTAAATTGTTTCTTAGTTTCTATAGCTTAACACATTTATAGAATTCATGGTCATTATTATTAATAAGTAAATAAATAAATAATCCTTTTAAGAATTCCACATGTATTCTGAAATGAACGTTACTCTATTTATTAAAGAAATACAGTGGCTCCCAAAAGTGTTCGTACACTTACGATTTTCAATGAAATAGGGCTCTATCCCTTAATTAAAATTAATATTTCAGAATAGGTATTTAATAATTAGATCTACAATCTATTCTTAACAAAACTACATGAAATATTTTAAAAACATAGTAAAACTTTATTTTTAAGAAATAAATAATCAAAAATAAATAACAAAAACTTTATCTCACAAAAGTCTTCGTACTCTGAAATATTTTCGGATAAATTCATAATTTAAATTATCGTCTGTCGCTTTATTTTTGTTTGTGCATTGTGGTGACATTTAAAAAATCGTTTGGCTTTAATTTTTGCTTGCTTACACCGTAATATTCTATTTATTATTTAAAAATGGCTAGTAGTCATAAAGAAACAACAACCAGCATTCGAAAATTGATTATTTTTCATCATAGCAGTGGTGAATCAGTTCGGAATATCGCTAAATTAGTTAATTTATCCCATTCTACAGTGCAGTATGTGCTACAACGCTTTAAAGAAGAAAATTGGATCGAAAACAAGGTAAGAAATGGTCGGCCGGTAAAGTTAACAAAACGTGATCAGAGATTTATAATAGAAAATTTGTGGAAAAATCCACTTTTGAGTGCTTTAAAAGTTTCTGCAGAATTTAATGAAAAATTTTCTACTTCAATTTCACCTGAAACTGTTCGATGAGTTCTCAGAGCAGCTGGATTAAATAGGCGTTCTGCCTGTAGAAAATTTTTGTTAGTGCGGAAAACAGAAAGCTTAGGCTTTCCTTCGCACAATCAATTTTAAATAAACCCGAAACGTATTGGAATAATGCCTTATTTGCAGATGAAAGCAAATTTAACATTTTTGGTTCCGATAGACGTATAATGGTATGGAGAAGAAAAAAAAGAAGGAACTTAATCCCAAGAACTTAGTTGGAACAATTAAGTATGGCGGTGAAGGTGTCCTTGTGTGGGGGCGCATGTCAGCATCAGGACTAGGTAATTTGGTATTTATTGATGGCATAATGAATCATGCTCTTTATTTAAATATTTTAAGACACAATTTAAAATTATCAGCCCAAAATTTGGGTATTGGAAACAACTTTGTTTTTCATCAAGATAGCGATCTTAAGCACACGGCTCTCAACGTTCGCCTCTGGTGTCTCTATAATTGTCCACAAAATTTGAAAATACCGCCTCAATTGCCAGATTTAAACCCAATAGAACATATTTGGAGAGAACTGGAGGTTAGAGTATGAAAACACGACATTAAAACTAAAAACAGTAATGATGGAAGAATGGATGAACATTGATTCAGAAATTACAAAAAAAAAAAAAAAACTAGTGAAATCTATTCCCAAACGTTTAAAAGCTGTTGTGGATGCTAAAGGATATCCTCCTAAATATTAATTTAACGAAAAATTAGAATATTTACTAATATGTAGAGATTTTTTTAAAGTGTACGAAAACTTTTATGAGATAAAATTTTTATTACTTTTTGATTATTTATTTCTTAAAAATAAAGTTTTACTATGTTTTTAAAATATTTCATATAATTTTTTTAAAAATAGATTATAGATCTTATTATTAAATACATATTCTGAAATATTAATTTTAATTAATGTATAGAGCCCTATTTCATTGAAAATCGTAAGTGCACGAACACTTTTGGGAGCCACTGTATGTATTTTCATGAAAAATATATTCAAATTCTTTTGAAATATTCTTCAGAAAAATTAATATGATAATTTTTGGGTTTCATAATATTAATAAATACAGAAACATTCTCTCACATTCTTACAATAATTGAAATATAACTGTAAATAAGCAAAACCTTGTTTTTTAAATCTTAGAATTGATCGTAGCAATCATAAAGACAATAAAATAACAGTAAAAAAGTCGTAAATAAGAAGGCACATTTATTTTCATATTCTTATTTTTATACTGTACCAATAGAGAGAAAATTTAAAGATTTTTTTTCTTTTAAATACAACGCTCCGATGATACAATAGAATACTTTTAAGAAAAACAATATTTTCACAATAAGAATTAACAATTCTTCGAGCAAAAACTGCATTCTACTTACCATTAGTCATCAGAATTTCATCTTTTTTCTGTAAGTTTATAATGTCTTTTTTCATATTCGCTAAGAGCGATTTACTGTTCATTTTTAGAACAAATGCTTCTTGCTTAAGTTTCACGTACTTGTAGAACTACAATTGAAATAAATTAACTTTTTCGCTGTCAATCATTGAACTGAAAGAAATTGTCGTCTGCGTTTGCAAACGAAATGAAATATTTTTAATCCTTCCAAAAATTATTGTTACAAACGATTTTACCACATGTAATATTTTAGAGTTTAAATTAAACGACTGAAGAAAATTCACTTTTATTTCGTCTGTAACATTTCGGTGCCTTGGTTTAACAATGTTCTAACTGTATCCGAGTAAGTTTTGAGAAAAACGAGTTTAAAGTTTTCACCATTTACAAGTTGTTTATTTATGATCTAATTGAATTAAAATTTTAATAATTACATTAAAAGGCTTTTATTTAGAAGTTCCATATCAAAAATTATATTTCATTCTTTTGTTTTCGAACACAGAAAAATGCAGTTAGAACCTTGTTCAAAACAGAAATAGCTTTTGCGAAAGAGATGTGGTTCTAACTGCACATAGAACTTCGTCAAAGTATAAGTGTTCATGGGTATTCAGCAAATTCTAACCACTATACAATTCAATATAACTATTCAAAGATAAAAGTTTAAAAAATATCAATTTGTGTACAACCCCTCATCTTCTAGCTTCTTTTCGATAGGAGCCAAAATTCTGCTCATTGTAATGCGGTTATTTTTCGGAATACTACTGATATTGAACTGAATTTTTTTTATATAAGTTGCCCTATATATCTGGCTTTATAGTTGTGAAAGAAAAATCACGCTATGTTTCGCGCATGCGCAGTAAAATATTATTTAATAAAAATGCTCATATTTCATGTGATATTCAAATTTGTTTTCCAAATTTTTACAAAATACTTTTGTAACATATTGTCATTTTTTCTGTATGTTCTGTATAATATAACAGAAAACTCAGCATGTTATAAGCAAAAACCAGGCGGGAAAATTTGAGAGATTTTTTAAGAAAACCTTTGTATCTTCCCATATTTGTGCCGAGTTTACGAAAATTCCTGTAAATATTATACACATTAAAACAGCAATTTTAACAATTTCTGAAAGTTTAATCTTGTTATCAGTATTCTGTGAAGCTGGGTGGCCCAAAAAACTTTTTGTCTTTATAAGTTTGTAGATGGTTCCCTAATTGCCATCAGGACCGAATATTCAATGTAATATGTCAGTTACAGTGTATCTGAAGTGAAATCTGAAGATGGTCTGAGCCAACAATGAAGATGGTTACCAATCGTTACATCTTACCAGTATTAATTATAAGCCAAATTTAGCGACTTATTTCTGAAAAAAATTAAAATTTGATAGCCTTATCTTGTTTATAACGAAATCTAACAAAAATATCATTTTAAAATACCTCACTGTCAGAATTTCCAAAATAATAAATTTTGTGAAGAGTAAAAGTTTCTTTCCATTTTTTTCTTAGTCCAAATGTCTAAAAGAAAAGAAAACTTAATTAAAATAATTGCGAAATTATAAGGAAATTAAAAATTTGAAATTAGAAAGCAAAGCAAATTTGCCAACATTCTTTTCTGTCGTCAAAACATGCCTTCAGCCGCTTTCGTGAAACCCGTTAATGCTTCATAGCGAATTTTCTCTACTGCATCAGTAGACTCAAACTCGTGACTAGGAAGATAAAGATTCAATCATGGAAATAAGAAAATGCCAGTCTCTGCCATATCAGGTAAATACAGAGCTTGTACTGCCGTATTAGTTAAATTTTTTGTCAACAATTGATGAATAATAATGGCACTGTGAGAATACGCATTATCATGATGCAAAACTTATGAGTTACCTCGCCACAATTCAGGTCCTTTTCGACGAATTGCTTCAAACAAACGCTGGAAAACACCCAAATAATATTCTTTATTGACGGTCTGGCCATTTGGTAGAAATTCATAATGCATAACACCACGACAATCGAACAAAACAGTCAACATTGCCTTGACTCTCTATTTTCTACAAACACTTTAAAGTTCTCAAATACTTCTATTTTTGATTAGCAGCCGTCTTGAAGTCGTCAAATTTATGCACTATTACTGACTTTCGAATTTTTCGTCGGATTTCATACACAATATTTATCCTTTTTTTAGATATCCTGAAGCGCGGCGGCAATGCAGCCGATGCAGCGGTCGCCACCATGGCCGCTGTCACAGTCATCCAGCCTGCAATGTGCGGCGCAGGAGGCGATTGCCACTGCATCTTCTACAGGAAGAAGGATAAGAAAGTGATGACCGTAAATGGCAGGTACTAAACTTCTATAATTTATTGCATAGTGCCAGCTTTCGACGACCAGCTTTGTCACGCAGGTCATCACCAAAATAACACACATAACAATACTGCAGTCGGTAACGGTAAATATTAACCCGTTGACTGCCATTACTCACGCCTGTGACATTCACACTTTCTATCTAATTAATTGAGCCCACCTTTACTAAAGTGCCATTCAATTAGATAGAAAGGGAGAGTCTCACAGGCGAACCAATGTTTGAAGAAAAGACGTCTTTTTTTAATAATGTAGGGAGTGGGGTTTAATTCCCAAACCCGTCTACATTGAAAAAGGAAAAATTAACTTCTAAGCACATAGGGGTGTCAAAAAAAGACAATGGAGGAAACGTTATTTAAAATACAAAATTAATTTTTTATTAAAAACACATATTTGAAGAGTTATATTTAGAGATATGATTATAGACAAACGATAGGTTTAAGAGAGGTTTTACGGTTTAAACATGATTAAAGCTAGCGCTACGTAGTTTGACGAGAAAACAATTTTAAATATCATGGAATTACTCGATTACGTTGTTCGTCAATGCCCACCCATCGCCATCGGTGTAAACCCCGTATCACTCTCGCTGCCTTGTGCAGACGTCTACTTCATTCTAAATCTCAGATTCATCTGGTGATAATTAAAACTTTACACGCCGTTTAAAAAGAACGCTACTCCCACGTAGTCATATGCTTATCAGACGTAAAGCACGTGATCGCTCAAGGACTTCCGTTATTCTGATCTGCGATGTGCTTATTCAAATTAGACTGTTCTGCGCTTCAAAACTGTTACTGAGAGGAATTAAAATTACGTAATTAAATTTAAGTGAAGAGCTATACTGGAAAATTACAGTTCCTACAATAATAAAACACAATTCCTCTCACAAACTTTATTATTTTCTTAGAACTAAACTACTCAAGCTGTTAATGATCTTTTATAGAATATTTTCTTCATATCGTAAAAACTTTGCGAGCAATCTCCTGTCATGCATCCGCTGAGTGTTTCTCTGTTTCCTCTTGCAGCGGCCGGACGGGGAAGAATGCAACTCTGGACAAACTCCGGGAGGCCGGAATAACGGACCCGATGGCCAAGGAATGCTGCAACCACGGCTTGTGGGTATCCGTCCCGGGCACGATTGCCGGAATGGTGAAAGTCGTCGAGGATTTCGGATCTGGAAAGGTATAGCAACTTCATCCTTTTCCAGTTGCCTCAATGGAATTCCGTTAACAACTGGTTGATATTTTTCAGTTGACCATGAAGGACATTTTCAGTCCTGCTATCCGTCTTGCCGAAGAAGGGGTCCCCATCCCTTTCAAGCACGCCATCACCTGGGATCTTAACCAGGACAAATTTTGGCACTCAAAGAATGCCCGCGATCTCCTCATCGCTGGTAAAGCGCCTGCTCCCGGGGACATCATATACGCACCGAAGCTGGCAAAAGTCTTCAGAGTAAGTCCCCTACTTTCACGGGGATATTTTAGTTTTACTTATTGTCTTAAATATATAGTGTGTCTGGAATTAAAAAACTTGTGTTCAGAAGAGAGAAAATAATAAATGTTTTAAGGTCGATAAATCTGTATGGTGTGCATGACAAGCCCGCTATTATGTAAGACTTACCAGGACAGCTTGAAGCCAGGCACTCCAAGAATTCCAACAACCTCCTCAAAGACGGCAGAGTTCCTGATCATGAGATCATCACCTACGCGTCAAAACTGGCAAACTTCTCTGATTAAGAAGCTTTGCGTCCTGGAGGATATTTTAGTCTTACTTCTTGTCTTAAATTTACAAGTACTTCATTTCAGAATACATGACAAAAAAAGTGACTACAAGGTCGAAATATCTTCATAGTATGCATTGGGAGATATTAAAAAAACTAACGATGCAAAATATAACGAAGAAAACAAACATCACGTAAAAATGACCATCCTTATCTTATCTTATATGTTTGGTGGTGACGATAATAAATTATGGCTCTGAATGTTTAGGGCTGACGGTAATTGCTAATATCTGTTGCACTTATATACCACTTAGAACTTGTAATTTATATGCGTAATGACTGTGTTTCAATTATTACACGGCAACAACTCAATTATGTTTACACAAAAGAGGACCACTGATTTTTATCAGTGGTCCTCTTTTGTTGAAATAATGCTATTAAAAATATCTTAAACGATTGAAAATCTTTGTAACTACTTGCTATGCTTGCCCACTTTGTATGCTTGCCAAACTTGAATTATTTTATTGCTCTTTCTTTAAAATTCAGTAATGCAATGAAAGAAAAGTAAAATTTGTCTGGTTTCCTGAAGAACAACTAAATAGTTGGTGAACAATATGATCATATGATTTTGATTAAACTGTTTGTCTCCGCTATTTTTGATTAACTCGCATACAGAAAGAGATGCCTGATTGTATCCGTGATGTTATTTCCTCTTACCCCGTTGGTGGCTCACCCTGTGGAGAGAGTTTAGGATTATAGATGGCGCTACTGGTATGGATAATGATATCAATCTTATTTTGTGTTTAAGTAGATGTTTCACAGCACTCTCCAGATAACACCGAACTGCAGAACAAGGTCGAGACAACCCTGGTTGAACACCTTGGAACCAGCTCCAACAGTCGATGCTCCTACTTCTTCTACTGCTTCCGCCCTAGGCCTGTCAACACCCCCTGACTCTGCGACCTCACCAAGTGACCACAGCTCATGCTGTCCATCTCGTCAAGCCTTCAAAGTCAGTACCAGAAATTAAGCACACATCGGGGGCTATGGACTCCAATAATCGACCTGTTGACACTCGCCAGACTGGTGCATAACTCGGCACCAGGGCCGAACTAATGTCTGTGAATACTATGTTTGATGTGTGAATAAAATTATATTTGTTTCTATCAGGGGCTCCAAAGTTGACTTTGGAATATTAACTGTCCTCACCTTCCGCAACATGGTTCATCGGCCGGGAAGAAACAACAATTATTTAGTCTTATAAATGATTCGGATTATTATCTAACTTGAATGAGTGGATTTATTTTTGATTATTAATCCACATTTCAGTTATGACTTTGCAATAAAGAGGACTGCTTAAGGTAGGATATATTATTATAATTATTTGAAGAATTGAGAAATAAAAGTTGGAAAGAAAGATTATATGAAGTGCAGTTTCTAAATTGTTAACTAAAATTGAAAGTGAGATAAAGCACACCAGTATCGATATATGTTCTTCAGAAGAAAGTTTAAAACTATTAATTATTAAAGTGGAAGATTTAAACAGACTGGATTTGAAAACTAAAAAGCTATTGAATTCTGCTTTATTTGAAGATGAATTTAAAACGCCTCAAAATTATGCAGAAAGGATAAATTTTGGCAATTCAGAGATAAAAAGAAAACTTAATGAATTAAACAAAAAGTGACGTGCCATGTTACCCTTTGTGGTTGCCCCCGATGCAAAGAACACAGAGCTCAATCTTGTATTCTGTGACGTCATCTTTTCTTGCTATATATCCATATGTGCAATATAATATATAGGTGATTCTGTTTGACTACTACAACATTTCGTTTGCTGTATAAGCTTATAATATAAGCTTTATATCTGACATTCACTCAACAAATCGCCTTTTTTTATGGAAATCAAGAATTCATATTGAAACTGGAATGAAAACGTGCATTCGTTTTGACCACTTCAATTGTAGCTTTTTCTCGCTTTGAAGAGAAAGGGAAAACCCTCTTCGCTTTTCAGTGTTGTCAACAGACATTTTGAGGACCAGGATCAGAGTCTTCAACAGACGTTTTGCCTTTTGAGTACCAGGATCAGAGTCTTCAACAGACCTTTTGCCTTTTGAGGACCAGGATCAGAGTCTTCAACAGGACCAGGATCAGAGTCTTCAACAGACATTTTGCCTTTTGAGGACCATGATCAGAGTATTTAACAGTCCTATGACGTCCATGTAGGTTCAGCCATCTCCAGTTCAGCAGGCAGTTTTTCAAACCCTATGAGTCAAATCGACTCCACGTTTTCGTAAAATTGAACATCAGGAAAATGTTCAGCATCCCAGGGATTGTAAACTGGAATTTTTTGTTGGCAAACTGGTTAAAATGACCAGAACAGAAATGAATTCCATGTTTACAATTGGTTCACGAGCGTTTCTCTCATATTTCAGCTTGCAAATGGTGGACTATTTATCAAAAATAATAAAACATAAAAAAAGTATATTATAAAGAATTATAATAATTAAAAATCAATCTTTTTCAGTTTCTGTGTTCATTAAATAGGAAATCAAAAACAAAGGGAACTCATAGCTGGAATAAAATTGATACCATCTATCGTTTGAAGGGTCACAGCCGTGACGTTTCCAGCCTAGAGTAATAAATAATCTTAATTTTGCATTCCTCTCCGTTTAACTTCTACTTGATAATATCCAACAAATATTTTACTAATTTCATAAAAAAGTTATTTTATAAATCACCAATATTATTTCTCTTCTTCAGAATTTGGCGGATCACGGCTTAGAATCATTCTACAGTGGCGCCACGGCGCAGAACATTGCTGCAGCGGTTCAAGAGGCCGGTGGTGTCTTGACCCCAGAAGACATGAAGGAACACTTACTCAACCCCCCAAACCCTCTGCCGGGCGAGGCTCTCAGTATCGACTTTAATGGTGTCAGAATATGGGAGATGACGCCCAACACCACAGGGGTCGTAGCCCTAGTCGCCTTGAATGTCCTCAAAGCATATGATCTCAAAGGTATCCACATTTCCATCCTTTGAAAATATTCATTGGCATTTTGAAACTGAGCAGAATGGTTATTGGCGAAGACCACATTTTTTCTATTTTACTAATTTCACTTTTTTCTTAACCGTAGAATTCTAAATGGCACATCCTTTAATGAGGAGAATGATCCTTTAAAACTGCATAAATTTGTTGACTCCTACCTACAAAGCAGAAGCGGTAGTGATACTTGAAGCATGACTATCTCCCCCATCTTTCAAACAACACCTCGCCCTATAAACAAATTAACCCATATAACAATAGAATCAATTATAATAATTTGGCTTTGAATAATTTTTGACCATGCAGACAGCGTTTGAGGATCCGAAATGCAATGACCTTAACTTCTCAGTTTTATTTTCAGAATGATAAGCTTTCACCACTAAGGTTAAAACATTATGCTCCCAAGATCCCTAAAGAATGCTGATTCAACATATTAAAAAAATTTTAAATTATTCATCACAAATTGCTTAAAACACGAAATAATAATTTTTGATGAAGTATCTAAAAGTATTCACGCGACGTCACAATCACACGATAAACATAACAGCGAGAGCCACCTAACAACTCATTGTCTTATACTGTATTGATACGTCCTTACTTTCTCTTGGAAAATACTCAATGGATTCCAAAATAAAATTGGAGAATTGAAAATTGGAGGCCATAAAACGTGGTTACTTTGCACTCGTGGAAGTAACTTTGCACCAATATAATTTTTTTCTTTTGAAAAGTGAAATAAAACCAACTGATTAGGGGTAGGTGATAGAGATTTTTTTCTCGTTTCTTCGCAACACTGACTAGGGTATTACATTCCTTAAACGTATATATTCATTCGGGAGGTTATAGAAGGAAGAAAACATTGCGTCAGTTTTTGAACAAAAGTTTTAGCGCTGAAAAATCTGTCTCTTGTAAACAAAGTATAACATTTCTGAAGGCAAGTGAAATTGAATGTGAAAGATAATAAATTTAGCTTTTATTTTGTTACTTTGAATGCCAATTATATTGGTTAGTTCGAAGTTTTCCGCACTGATTTTCATGACTTCAGAAGGAATTTCGAGACTAGTTCCATGTATTTCTCTAGAAAAGGGATTTTCTGATTTTTCCTTGTTGAGTGATTACTAGAGAAATGTGTTGCAGCAAAATCACTCAATAATTTAATAATTGATTATGATTTTTCGAAATTTTGGCGCTGATTAACCTTATAGGTGGAGATTCTTTGCACTGCTTATTTTTTCAGTATATATCCAAACCAAAATCACTGGATGCAATTTTAGATATATTTATTGAAAGCCCGGGGGGAAATATACAAGAAAAATAAATTTTATAAATACCTGATTATAATCAGCAATTTTACTCCTTTGCATCCGGTCAAATCAGGATGGCGTTTCAAAAATTCTTTTATCCGGTCATTGTTGGGTGTATTATTAATATATCTATCTATTACCACATCTTTTCTAGTTAGATAAGCGTTTATTATCATTTCACGATCTGCATTATTGACAGGAAAATCAAGTCACTGAGCTGAACCATACAGTTGCAACGGTCTTTTCCTTCTCATTGGAAAAATCCAGGGGATTTCCATGTTCCATTATATGAATTAGCTTTCTTTTATAACAAACTGTTCGCTTTGGGTATCAAAAAAGTTTGTACCTCTTTAAGAGTACCCTAAACTTGTGAAATGGCCTTAAATCAAGCTTCTAAGGCCTCTGGAGAGAACTTCGTGCACTTACAGAGAAGTAGATGCTGTCTGTGGCCCTAACTTCCTTTTATACACCGTGGGCATATCTGAAGCACAAGAATGCATTGTTCTTATTATTATTTAATACCAAAACTAATTTAAAAAACCAACTGGGGTTGCTTTTTACCGCCATGGTGAAAAGATTTCTTCCTTTCCGGTGCAAAGTTACCTCAGGTCACAGAGGATGAATCGACTTCACTCAGGTAGAACAACAGTATCTATTGTATTTCGTTGCAACTAGTAGGCTTAACTTAGAAAAACACCTTGTACGTTGCAGGCCTCGGACACAACTCTCCAGACTACATCCACCTAGTGGCCGAAGCGATTAAGCACGCGTACTTAGGGGCTTGGGAGTACCTTTGTGACCCCAAGTGCTGTTCCAAGAATGTCGAGGATATTCTCACGGAAGAGTTTGCACAGAAACTAAGGAACAAAATTGACCCAGAAAGGTAAGACCTGCAGGTTGGTATTCTTATTCTTGTTTTGATGTTGACTGGATAAAATCTCATCAGCCTTTTTAAAAGAGAATTCTGGTGGAGAAACGAGAAAATGTTTTTACCTTTTCAAAGCATTGGCCCTTCCGACACCCAATTATGTTACCTCTTGTTTTCCTTCTTCATTAGTAATAAGCGCATCCATTATTCTTGAGATCATATAAAAGAAACGACACCAATTATGTTACCTCTTGTTTTCCTTCTTCATTAATAATAAGCGTATCCATTATTCTTGAGATCATATAAAAGAAACGACACCAATTATGTTACCTCTTGTTTTCCTTTTTCATTAGCAATAAGCGTATCCATTATCCTTGAGATGATATAAAAGAAATGAGAAGTAAAATTATCTACGTATTATTAGAGAACTGAAAGATTCATTCAGTGGAGGAGTTACATCTGACTGGTTTAATAGTGCAGCAACTGAGCTAACCCATACTCAGAGGAAAATTTCTACGGATAACAGCATTTGTACCATTCTTTATAAAAAGTTTGGTGAATCATTCAGACCTTTCTAAGATCTGAATGATCCTCTCAATATTATACCAATGTGATTCAGATTACGATCTTTCGAACCTAATTTAAAATAATAACGTGATCTACCAGAAATAGAGCTCGGGATTTTGAACCCAGCTTACTGTAGCAGAAACATTTGCTGATATAAGATCTTATCAACAAAGGATGAAGATACCTGACAGCAAGCATGTTCCTACGAAACCTTAATCAACTTTTTTTCGGTAAACGTTCAATCCTACTATGATATGGAAATTATTATCAAATTTCTATTCACTCTAAATAAAAAATGAATGGCAGTTTATGATTGAATTTCTTTTAATAATATAAAATCGAATTTTTGTAAAGCAGCTTTCTACAATATGAATTGATTGCTATTATTTAATATTATTAAAATGTATCAGATTCTGATATTTTATTACAACCTTTTAAATCGCTATCTAAGTAACAAAGCGGTTATTTTTACTGACGATATTTTTATACTGAAAGTTTATATTTTAAGTATTGTCCACAGGGATAAGTTATTTCACCTATTTTATGGAATAGTATATAAGCTACGTCCAATGTGGTAAATCGGTGATTATATATAATAACCGATTACCCACATTGACTGTAGTATATACATTATGTCAATATTTGGTTTTTATTTAGACGTTTGTTTTATATAGGCATTCTCAGACGACTTGGTGCTACTCACACAATGAAAAGTTAGGTCTATCCTTCATGACCACTTTATCCATTTTTTAGCTCATCATCTTAGCAGGGATACTGATGGTCACCCAAGTCCCGCCTGATTCACTCCAATCCGTGCCAATGGAAAGAGATCCTAACAAACTAAATAATATGTATTAAGCCCGATGATTTAAAAATAACTTCAGAGGATGTTGCAGCTTTGCAATCCGGCACTGGCCTAGCATGAGATATTTCGTAAGAAACACCTGTGAAAACGATCCATTATAGATGAACGCATGTCTGTTGACTAGTTTACTGGGGAAGATGCGTATTGTGTTCCCGCGGAGCTCATGTTTCACCCTAGCTCTCACATATTAGGAAAGTTTAAACTCTAGCACGGGAAGCCGGAGTTCATATTGTTCACGGAGAGTGTGGACGTTTCTAATCACATTAGGAGGATTCTTATCATTAAATTAATTTTCCGTCTCTAGTTTTCTGATATTGTCATGTTTCAGTTCTTATAAATTTTGTCGTATCAAATAAAGCTTCTTGTTGTATGTTTTTATTATAATAAAGATAGGCCCTTATTCACCACCTCTTTAACACTCGGATTAAACCTCGAATCGGTGTTAATCCCTTGATCATATGAAAATCCGTATTCCCCAACGAAAATCCCGAGATCACCGGCTATTTTAACACCCTGTTTTTAATCCTCAGAAATCGGAGGATTAACAGTGATAATCCATGGATTTTCGTTTTACGTATGCGCACTTCTCTTCTGCCTTCTATCAGAACAAACATGGCAGACGATGGATTGTCGTATTTAGAAGATATTGAAAGTTTAGAAATTTTATAAATAATCGAAAGAAGGAAAACATCTGTGTATCCAGACAGAGCGAATGATTTGGACTGCATGGATAAAGTAGCCTTTCGATCACGTTATCGTTTAAATAAAGATACAGCCGAATCATTGATTCATATGCTGGATGACACGCTTTCAGCTCCATCCGAAATCATTTTCATATTTTTTATAGTACGCAATCAAATGCTCCGCATTTCTTTTTGCAACTCCGGGAAAACTGTTGAACACGGTAGTTAATTCCGCCCAGGCGCTTGCCTTGTCTTTATTAGTTGTTGCATATGCTTTTTTTATTTTGAATTACCGAGTTGAATTTATCTAAGTAGAGAAGAAAAGTCTCGGATACAATTTCTGTAAAATTCTTCATTTTACGATCTATAATTATTGCAACAACAAGAATAAAACGACAGAATCAAAATACGGCGTTAGTTGATCAAAACACACGATTGATTTGAAAAAGGGGTTTTTGGGATTTTCAGCTACAAAGGCTATTATCCCGTATTCATTCCAAAGTTCTTTTCAATCCGTAATCAAAATAGAAACGAAAATTGCCATCAAAAGATGGGCTAAATTATTACCGATCTGATTCGGTCAAGAGAAAAAAAAAGCCACCCCTCTAGAAAGGCCTCCATATTCTTTTCCACAAAACACACGAGATAATGTTTATATTATGTCTCTGTCATCGATTGATTAATTGATTGATTGAAGCGGAACGAAAAACTTCGGCGAGGTTCGTTCATCGACCAATCAAAACGTAGATTACATTTTTATTCCAGTTAAGCCATGGATCACGCAATCCGTTGTTGGAGAATACCGAAGGACTTTGATCCAGTGTTAGCATTGATTCTTGGATTTGCTGATTCGCGATTTAATCCTGGTTCAATCAAGTTTGTTGAATACGGCCATTAGTGTTATATACACTGAAGTTTTTGCGATATTTCCTCAGTTAGAATAATTATTTGAAACAAACATTGCAACAACAACATCATATAGCAAAAATAACTTCACATTGTTGATGCTTTTCTTCCTAGAGCCTACAAATGTCACCAACCATTCGTAGGCAGTGACACTTCTTACGTGGCAGCAGTGGACGAAGAAGGTAATGGTTGTTCCTTCATCTGCAGCGTCTATCATGCCTTTGGCACTGGGATCATTCCGGATGATTGCGGCTTTGTGTTGCACGTGAGTATATTGAGGCAACCATGGCTTTAATGTTTTTATCTATATTTTCTTTTTACCAATATGATAACATGCGTTTCAGGACCGTGCCAGATCAATGAGCCTGGAAGAGGGTAGTGCGAACGTCTTCGGCCCTAACAAGTTGCCCTTGCACACCATCATCCCGGCCATCATTACAGAAACAGCCACCAACGACCTGCTGGCCGTCATCGGTGTTGTGGGAAGGTGGATGCAGCCACAAGGGCACGTACAGGTATTTCTATTATACTTTTTTTTTCCGATTAACTCTTCCGATTCTCAGCCTCTTAAAAAATGGCATCCCGAAATTCTTTCACAGATGACTTGAAAATATCCAAGGCAGTCGCAACGTCTTTTATTTCTCTCCCCCAAACAATGCAGATAAACCGTAGAGGTAATTTTTGGATACTTAAAAGATGACCATGACTCTTAGCCAACGTTTCCAGTATATTCGAAAATATTTTAAACACTTGAATACGGCTGGTTCATCACGTGCACCAGAAAAATTTATCGCTAGCACACTTTTGATCGCATTATGGATATTGTTTGAAAAAAATGTCAGTGTCCTCTTTTGATGAGCCTCTTATTGTCCTCTGCATTGTCCTCTTAGTTTGAAATCCCGAGGAGGTTGCTATGTTCAACCGGTTTATCTCATTTTAATTGAATGCCGCTAGACAAGTCTTCACTTACTCAACATGACACGTGACTCGTTAGGTCATTCAAATGTGCAACCATCTAGATGAAAACAAACATGATGTTAATATTTGATTCGCAGTATCATATTAAATCTGAGATAATCTTACATTTGCAATAAAGCATTAATTTTTTCATTAATTTTGCAATAAAGCGTTATTTTTTTCGCCACTCTGAAATATGGCGATCGAAAGTCATGAAATCATCTGTTCAATGCTGGATACCGGGTTTTTAACTAAGATACTAAGATGATGGCGAAACTTGTTGGCGATCCTTTTTCCTGATGAGGCATTGTACCTCCATATTAAGGACAAATTGCATGAAGCATATCGTAAAGGGGTCCATTTTGTACTTGGCATAGATCCCGCTTGTATCTAGGTGATACCTGTGAATCAAATTTGACGAAGAGGTGTCCAATCAAGTCAGAGATTTCGTTACATTTTACAACATAGCAATGACAACTTTTAGCTGTAATAATTTAGCTTGGTAGAAGTTCCATGTAAAATGACCTCAACTCTATACGTGCAGTACTCTACTTTTTGTCATTTCAATATGATAGTTCTGATACTTTTTTTATTTCTCTCTCGTCATTTTTCTTCAATACAGAAAAATTTTTATTGTTACATTTTCAGGTGCTACTGAATATGATCATTTTCGGAATGGATCCACAGGTTGCTCTCAATCAACTACGATTTTTTGTTGGAGACCCTCTTCCTCCCAACAGTGCCTACAAGTAAGTCAAATAATCAATCTTCTTGCCCAATCTCATTTTATATAGCTATTACTATGATGATTATACTAAAAAATGTTTAATTGCAGCAAAATTCGAGTTAGTGTTACCGTAGATATTTATTTAGGGTGATCCGGTATTCCACCAACAAACTTCTAGGAGTATTCGTACAGAAAATTTTTCAATTTTTGCATTGGAAACATGGTTAGAAAAAATCCAGGGCGGAGGATTAGCATGGCCTGCTCGCTTCCCAGACCTGAATCCAATGTATTTCGTCTTCTGAAGCCACCTGAAGCCATCACTCTACGATACACCAATGGACTCAGCGGGAGAGCTTGTTGTCAGAATTCTCGTCGTTGCTATGAGGGGGTGCACGCATAGGTGTTGTCACGGTATCATTTATTTTCCCTGATATCCGCGACCGAAAGCTGTTTCTAAGCTTGGTTTTACGACTGAATAAATTAATTTAGATCCAAGGTTACATTGAAAAAGTTGTTTCTCCTGATATTGAGTTGTTGGAATAAGAAAGGTTGTTTCGATCCAAGGTTACTGTGACCCCTAGAAGTTTGTCGGTGGACTTCCGGACCACCCTTATACATGCATTTGTTTATAGCAATTCATTTTGGATATTTTCACACATATCAATTGAATTACGGGAAAATTGTTAGAATGTACAAAATTAAAACAGGCATACATAATATTGGGAGTGGTTAATTGTAGACATATCTGGCAATAAAATTTAGTATAAAAACTTATTCTTGTCATTTGCAACATTAATTTTTCATGATTGGTTATTTTCACAATTTAATGTAAGATTTTCCCATAAAACTTAGTGTTACCTGACACTTAATTGATGAGCAGCTACTAGCAATATCAACCAACAAATAGAGGTTTAAGAAAAGGCAGAAATTTGACTAATTTACAAGTTTTATTTGTGTTATAAAATCGGAGTTGATGAAATCCGGAAACGTGATTTAAAATGATCCAGGCCAAACTCCATAATTTCATATTTGGTTCTATACCACAAAGGGGGACACGATGGCATGATGATAAGTTCTCGGTCTTCGGGCCGGAAGGTTCTAGGTTTGAAACATGATTCCACGCAATGTCCGCCGTATATATGGACCTGATGCACGTTAAATCTAATGTCAAGGTTAAATGTCCTCCCACTGGATTGCTGCGGAAGTTTGGAGGAGAGGTGCCATATCAGGTGTTATCCTCGTCAACTGACCATAGTTCAAAACTACGATTATTTGTAGGTATATATATCAGGTTACGATTTAGTTTTATTTGTATTATAAAATCGGAGTTAATGAAATCCGAAAACGTGATTTAAGATGAGCCAGGCTTTATTCAATCATTTTCCGATTTCTGTTCTATACCGCAGAAAGTAGCCACTGTGACCTCATGGTAAGGTTTCGGCTTTGAAGCATGAGGGCTGCATGATAGAAACTCAATTCCACGAAACAT
>BGPR01006211.1:53273-83100 GCA_013235015.1 Araneus ventricosus | reverse complement strand
TTCAAAAACTTGAATAGCTAGATGGGTAAAAAATTTGAGCATAAGTATTTATAATCATGAATTCACGTCCTTCAAAGTTGGATCAAATCTGTCGAAAGTTGATGGATCTGTCTGACTGTATATAATCCATACTGTAACTAAATTATATCTCATAAAACCCTTTGGCTTAGAAAGTATAAAAGAATTGGTATGACGTTTATTAACATTAATTACAGATCTGTCTTAAATTTCGTTTCAATCGGTTTAAAAAGTTGCTCAAATTGCATATTCAATTTTTTTTACTTGCGTACTGGAAGCAATTTCTGAGCATGCGCAAGCTATTCAGCGATAGCGAACGAGCTCATTTTCTCCTGTTTTCTTTTTGCTCGCGCACGCCCTCGCCTTAGCGGAGCTTGCTAGAGTGTGATAGAAAATAAATATTGCTAAGTTTTAATAGATACGCATCTCTGAATATGATTCTTCACCTAAATATTTTACAATCACTATAATCTACAATGAAAAACCTTCTGATACTCATTTCATTCTGGGTTACAGTAGGTTTGAATTTTTTATCCACATGGGGGAGGGGAAATGACAAATTTTTGAGAAGTATACGAGAAAGTTTAGGGGAGGCCACTCCGGTGGTTTTAGTTCTATTTATTTATTTATTTTTGTTGTATATGAAGAAATAGTTGTTTGTTAATATGAAGAAATGATGAGTTGAACTTGTTTTTAAATATGAAGAAATAATGAGTTTAACCTTTAACAATACACTTGATAATCCAAAATACAAGAAAATCCCATTCATACAGTAAAATATTTTATTTCAATACAGAATGAATGTGCTAACATCGTAAATCGACAGAAAAATTGAAAGGGAGTTATTTTCTCATTCAATTGACAGCAAAGTCAAAAGTTGTTTTTGGTTTTTTAGCTTCCATGTTTTGAAACTCCAATTGAAACTATTTTCACATTTTATAATTTTAATTTTAGCACTGCAAGTTTTCAAACTGAACAATTTTTAATATATCTTCATAAAATCAGGGAGACACTACACATTTCTACAACATGAATTTGCAAAAAATAATGGGAGGAATTTTATGTTTTATTTAGAAAGAAATGCTTGAATTCAGAGACAGAGGGAGGGGGTTTCGAAAGATGCCACCGCACAAGGCCACACGCCTCTATCAGATTGAGCAAAACGAAAATGAATTGCATTCATTTATTTAACGAAATCAAAATTTGTCGTCAAGTTTTACCTTCCAGGTCACAATATTTCAAATATTTACAATATTTATTTAAAAATAATTTATTTAAATTGTATCCAAATTTTTCTTCTGTTCTATAGTTATATTGACATTACCAATAACGCTCGCGTCTACAGAAAAATCTTCCTCAAGATTAAAAATAATAAAAAATTACTTGAGATCTAGCATTAGAGGCGCACAATTGTTTTGCTTAGTCATTTTATCTATCTAATCCGCATTAACCAAAAATCTAAATTATAATGATATTAACGTATATGCTATAAAACTTATAACAAAATGAAAGAAAAACCATATGTTGTAATCTTATTTTAGTAAGTTGAATACCAAATTTTATATATGAAGCAATTATTTTTGTTTGATTTATTAACGATTTTTTTGTGTGATTAAAATATTTACTTTATAAAAATAATTTAATTATTTATTATTTTAATGTATTTTTATAGTCTTTAATTAACCAAATTGTGAAATGTAATAAATAGCAAAAGGCAATAAATTATTTTGTTGGGCGATATTTTTTCAAGGCCCCGCAAGTCAACTTTGCACCGGGTCCCGCTTTTGTTCGGGCCGGCTCTTTATAAATGACAGCAGTTGCAAGAAACATGACACATAACCTCTTCAAAAGAAAAAAAAAATTCGGGCATTTTAGCTCTAAGTGCGCGGTGATTAATCAATGAAATAAATTGAATAATTTGAAATGAGTAACAAACTTCTCTTCTTAAGTCTTTTATTTTCTAATTTTGCAAGAAAAGAGTAAGAAGAAAAAAATACTATGCTTTGACTGGAAACCTAGTCCTATTTTTGTGAAATTGATTGAAAAAGAAGGAATTTTTTCCTTTGAGAAAGAAAAATTTGTTCGCGTATAAATCCATGAGAAAAGAAAACTGATTTTCCCACTGAAATCAATTGAAAATTATAATAATAATCAATAGAAAATTATTTTGGTGAATTGCATCACCGAAAGTGGGATGGAAAAAAAATTCTTAAAGAGGTGTCTTCAAAGCGCCCCTGGAAGGGATAAACAAAAAAATTGCGTAACAAAAATTTGTGATTAAAAAAATTTATATGTTCCGAATAAACGTTTTATTTTTTAAAAAAATGTACGTAAGTATTTTGCTCACCAAGCAAAATCACTTATGATCGTTGTAAACGATTTGAAGCTTTTTTGAAATTCGGGAAAATCTATAATATTTTTCTTCATATATTATTTCATCAATTAAAATTTTATGTTTCGATTGCTATGAATACTAAATGGACTTATGAAAATATTTTGGGACTCGAGTAAGACCAGGTACATCAACTAGTTTTACTGAAATTCGCATCAAGTCTATAAATAAAATAAGAAACTGATATTGGAAATATTTAAACGTTAAAACAGAAAATATTAATTTTGATCAAATACAAGTTACGCATGTACGCGGAATTTTTAGCATATTTTCTTATTTTAGTGTTACATTTAGTTTAAAAATCTTATTATCTCGCATCTTCCTTGATTATTTCAGAAGAATTTTTTTGAAACGCAATATATGGTGTTTTATCTACCATTGACAAAAGGCTATTTTTTCAATATCTTAAAAGCTTAAAAATGAAATGAAAAACACGAATCTTCTTGAAGCAGAAAATTATACAAACCTTTTATTTAATTATTGAAGACAACAAATTCATTTTACATTCTCTAACTGAATGCAGAATTTGTACTATTATCGTATTATTAAGAAATAACATTTTTTAAAAATATAATATATTTTAATCAGAGGCATATACAAAATATGTTATAAAAGCTTAATACTAAAAAAAAATGAAAAGAAACTGAAGTAAAATTCTTTGATTGAAAGCAGAAAGAATTATTGTTTTCGAAATGCATTTAGATGAGTGATATTTCTCTAAATCATTTATGAAAGAAATTTTCTCTATATTTATTAAAAATAAGAATATGAAAAATTCTACACTCTCTAAAAGCTTCAGACTGAAACGGAATCGTTTTCAAATCGACGAGTAAGTTCTTAGTTGAAAAGCCACAAGACAACAATTACCATCAGTAGACTGATTTATGAGTTTGAATGGTCCTACCCCTCCTGTTAAGCCACGGGGCAGTGGGGAAGATGACACCCTGCTGTTATACGGAACAATAGGCAGAGGGGGAAGGAAAACTTTCTCTGCCGTTTTTCACGCCGTTCGTGAATAAATCTTGGAGCAATTTGCGTACACCATCTAGCTACAGAGGGTCCGTTTTCAAAGCATTCAGCTGAAATATTTGAGCCGTTCAAAGGGTTAAACAACAATTATTTTTAAGCCAATTTAAAGTGCAGAAAATTATCTCTTTGATGATATTAATTCCATTGCGATAAAATGTTGCCTCCGATTGTTATTAAGGTTTAAAAATATATATTTAACGCAATTTCTAACAATACTTTTTATTCTTATAGAAATAAATTCAAGCCAAATTATTGTTTCGCGCGTGGGCTTCTGCCAGTGTTAAAGTTAATATAAGAAAATATTGTTTTCTTTGAGCATAAACAACAAAGTAGACTTTTCACTGCCGGTTTCCGGTTGTCGTAGCATTTACAGCTTTTAATACGGTTACACATTTATCCAATGACGTTAGCGAATTATTCTCTCGATGTTTTGTTTAAATTTCACAAATTTTTAACTGATCCTAATGAGTGTGTGCTAAGCCTTCAAGGCTACTTAGTGCGGTTCCTATCGTAGGAAGAGGGAAAAGGGAGGGGGGGAGATGTTCTAATGTTCTATCTGTCGCAAGAACTCCTCCTAAACGGTGAATAGTCTTGACGTGAAATTTGCACATCCTTTCTGGGGTCCGTTCCTATATTAATTGTAGTTTTTTAAACTTCCAAAACAATTACTTCCAAAGATATATAATTAAATAACTAAAATTAAGCGATTTTTTGGCGTTTTATATCAGTTTTTCACAAATAATTTCAGAAAAATATATTCCATGTAGATGATTTACATACCATCTCAAAGAGCAGAAAATTATCTTCTTAATGATTCAAATTAAATACCATGCGTTCTTTCCCTTAATTTAATAAACATTTCAAATTTATTCCATACACAATTTGTAGCAATGTTTGCCTATTATTGTAATTAAATTCAAACCAATTTTTCGTATTATCAAATCCCTCATTCCCGTATTTTTATCAATCAAACAATATTTTATGGTATAAAATATTGTTTTCTTTGAATTTTGACAGAAAGCAAAATTTTTATTTTCGCTTTTATTTCGTAGCATATACATCTTTCAATATGTTTGCACCACAATCTGAGGATGTTAATTATTCTCTATCCGCGTTGTTTCATTTAATTTTGCAAATTTTTAATGAGTGTGTAAAATCCTTCAAGATTATTGAGCCCGTTTCCCACCGGAGGGAGATGACCTAAGGAGAAAAAGAAAGTACATTATGCGGTTTTTTCCGGTTAGTGACAGAAACACTAAAGAGAAGAGGATTTTAGTCCGGATAATGGCAATAAAATCCAAGATATGAAAGGGCTTCTGTTGTCGCCTTAGAAATGATGGGGAGGGGAAAATGGGGTACGAAGGAGTACTAAAATCTTGCCCGATTGTTCAAATTAAGGTGAGAAAAAGAAGAGGGATATTAAACTGCTGTTCGAGTGGGTCAGAGACCACGGCAGTGGATTAATGAAAAGCAACAAAAGACACTGCTGTGAAAAACTCTTTAAGTCCAAAGTGCTATAAGTACTTGGAGTTAAAAATATTTTTATCCCGATCAACGCTGGATATATCAGCTAGTTAATTATATTTCTCCAGTTCTTTAAGTGTTTCATTTATCATAATCACATATATACCCTACAGAGAGTTTCCTGAAAGATGGATTTGGCTCAAAATTTAATACAGATCTGCTGTTTTACTGTTAAGGTCACATAGGGGAAACTTGACCCTACTTTTACTTTTTCTTCTATTTCTCGAATATTTGAAATGAAGGATCATAAAAGGATTTGCTTTTGAGAATGAGAAATGTACTTATGCTAAACTGGTATCTCAATTAATCACAAAATAAATATATTTGATGAAATTGCCTAGGATCAAGTATCCATAAACTTAGGGATATTTCACCCTAAGATAGGGCTGATAGACCCGAGAGGTAGGGATACTTGACCCTACATGCATAGAGTGTTTAAATTCTTTCGATTATTTTTATGAACGCGGAATTCAGATATTAGGTTAAAACAACTAAATTTTTTAAAAAAGCTCTTGATTATCAAATAATATTAATGAAACTAGTGTTTAAAATCAAATGGTTATTATAAAACGCAGTTGTTATTAATAAAATCTAGTTAATAAACTACATTATTTAAGTCATTTAATTAAATATAGTTATTAAATTAAATTAGTTCAAAATTTTGTGCGCAATTAAAAGATTGATTTAAACAAATGAAAAAAAATTACTGCGATGGAACTGCAAACCTAGCAACATCATCACCGTGTTGAAGAATTGCCGGTTTGGGAAAATTAAAAAAAAAGAATAGCATCAAAAAAAATATCTAAAAAATGTTGTACAAAAAAAGAAATAGAAAATCTTCATAGACTTACTCGGTTTTTCTAATATTTGAAGAAAAATAAAAGCAATAGAATAAAAATATATTTAATCAAACAAATCAAATCAAGAATGATTTATCTCAAAATTTAATACAGTTTTTTATTTTAATGTTAAGGTCGCACACTGATTATATTTCTCTGGCAACCTTACGTTTTTCAACTATCATAATCACATATATAAACGACAGATAATCGCCCATAAGACGGATTTTGGTTCGAAATTTATTACAGATCTACAATTTTAATATTAAGGTCACATACTAATTATATTTCTCTGGCTCTTTAAGATTTTCTATTACCATATTCACATATATACCCTACAGACAGTTAACCTTCATGAGGTACTTCCTTAGTACAACATTTTATATAGATATGCATGCAAAGACGACATGTTCAACTTTTTGATTCATCTAGGTAGTTGAGTTTTCGCACAGAAACTCACATGCAGACACTCTACCCGGCGACGGATTTTGACCAAAAGTCGATACAAATATTCAGTTTTGGTTGAAAAGCCATTTTTAAAAATATTTTCCAAGATTAATCTGAAGCGCGAGCCAAATTTCACTCACCCAGCCGTTTTCATTTATGCGTTATCATTTTCACGCAGACAAACGTAACTTTAAATAGTTCTTTCTGAACACAGGGATGTATAAAATGAGCAGATTCGTCTAAATCTTGAAATCGAATATTTGAACAATAAAAATACTTTAGGTACATACGAGAAAGTAACAAATTACCATATTATAAATGCATGTTGATGCCTAAGACGCATCTTATAAATGCATCATAAAAATGTATTCTTATGACACACTTTTATTAGTGCTCTAAAAATTAGATTTTTTTTATTTTAAATATTTTCTGCTGTTTAGCTTTTAATTTACCCTTCATTATAAACATTATGAAATATTTTAATAAATTTTCTGCAATATTCTCAGTCAGGTAAAGTCACTGTAATTTAATTAAATTAATCTATTAACTGAGAATGAAGCTTTCAAAATACTGAAATAGCGCATTGTCATCGAGAAAATGTACTAAAATATTTCGAAATTCTAACACATTAGGAAGTGAATGAAAAATCGAGAATTCCATAATCACACAAAATGAAATAAGTCATTTTAAATAAAAGTGCAATAAAATGTGAGACTTCCAAAGAGTTACGATTGGCTTATTGTCGTGATTCTCAATATATGCTCTATCTATCGAACGCGTCCCGTTTGGAGATGTAGAGAAGTAACAGAGGAGGAACACGAAAAGTTTAGAACAGAAACAAAAGGGAAAATTTAAAAATGCTATTTTTGAATCAAAACAATAAAAGATCAATTCTCTTAGTACAAAACGAATGTAATTAAAAGAGGTTTTAAAAAATCACACTTTAGTTAGTCTACTAAAAAGCAGAATTTATTATTTTAATTCCTTTCTAGTTTATAATTTCGAGATCGATTGTTTCTCAAATGGCGCCAATGGTACGGAATCAAATTTTAATTTAATAAATGAGTAACTGATGATTAAATTCCGAAAACGTTAAAATAGAATATTTTGAACGATGATGCACAAGTGTACAAAATTAAAAGACCTCTAGCAAAGAGGTTCCCAATCTGTGGTAGGCGTAATCCTTGGGGGTACGCGGAGGACCAGTTGGAAGAACGCGAACTCAATGCTGGTAATGGCGGAAAACGCAAAACATAAGAGACTAAAAATGAAAAAAAAACGAGTTATGGAATTTTGCGAAATGAGAAAAGCGATATCTTAATAGATAGCAGTGAAAGAAGACAACAAAGTGCTCAATGATAAAGCAATAAAATATTTAATACTTTTCATGAATACGGAACATGTACAAAGAGCATACTCGTCTTATGAGTACAGTGGCGAATCCAGGATTCAGGTCGGTGGGGGGCTGAGGTCATAAAAATTCTGTATAGTCGTGACGAATGTCCGACCTCATGGCTTATGTAAACCAAAACACTTGAACTTTACAGATTTTCCTCACCTCACAATAGCAATCATAAAGAACACTACAATAATTTCGATAATTTGATAAAAAATACAATGAAATAACTGGCCAAGAAATTTTTTCGACCGCGTCAACGCTACAAGTACAATTGGAATGACTAGAAAAATAGGAAAAGTTTCGAGCCTGTCAAGCCAGAAAGCAATTCATGATTTTATTATTATTTTTTAAATGAAAATTAAGAACAAACAGTTGTAGTGATTTTATATAAAATCAAGAATTTTGGTTTAGCTCGGGGTGGGGGACTGCAATTCGATAGCCCCCTGGATTCGCCACTGTTTCAGTATATTGAAGGCAAATATCGCAATAAGCTTGACGGAGCTTCAGACATGAGATTCTATTAGTCTGCATTAATTTAATAAACCTCAGCTCCATGAAACAAACTCAAGGATCGCATTCAAATTATCTTGCACTTGAAAAGTTGATTATCAAAACGAGCATTTTTTTTTATCTTTAATCATAAGCTATTACGAAATTATTTCAAAGTTATTTTCACTTGTTTTGGTGTGGAACTAATGATTATCTCTACTAATAACAAAGGAGACTGTGTGTGTGTTGGTGCTCTACAGGAGATACCGCTAGACCTAGAGCAACGAAATTTGGAGCAAAGATGCTTTGCATAGTGGGAATGTGCTCCTTGGAGCAACTTTTTATATTTTAATTAATTGAAAATTATACTAAATTTTGGCCGTTTTCCTAACTTCGAAAAATATTACTGCACAAAAATTATTTTCAAACCATTTGAAAATTTATAAAATTATTTTCCAATGATATCAATTAAGTTGCCAAACAATTTTTTCTCTGAATTTAATAATTTTTTAAAAACATTTTTTGGCACAATTTACAACAATATTTTTCATTGCTACAATGAAATTAAAACCGTTTCCACTGTTTAAACAAATATTTAATTACGTGTTCCACTTCCATTGTTGAAAGCTAAAATAATATAATACTGGATTTTAAATACTTTTTATATTCGATCAATTCTTCGTGACATCTATAAAGAAAGCATTCAAGATACTGAAAGATTATGATTGCAATGTTTTATTCATTTATCAACATGTTTTAAGCCGTTACATCATGTTTTTGGACGTAAAATGTTTGTCACGCCATTTTAATGATGAAATCAAATGCGTGTTTTACATAAGGAATAAGAACGCGGGTTAAATGTCTATCGCAATTTGAAGTTAAAAGTTACTTTGTTAAGGGACCATGAATATAAAATTATGCATAAGACATTCAGCTGAAATAGTATTCCCGGCGAACAAGTTGGTCACCGACGGCGGCTGGTTGTAAATAATGGAATAAAATATATAACATTAAAAATGAATCCTATAACTAATATTTACAGTAAATTCGGCTGAATCGAAACCCTGGTTATCCTAAATGCCTGTGGAATCGCTAATCCGAAACAGACGTACTGTACTGCACGGGAATAATCGCAAAGGCAAGAGAGTACTGGGCTATCAATCCTATAACTACCAAATTTGCCAGTCAGTTACTATTCCTATACTTCAAAGAAATCAATTATTAAGATATAAGAAAAAGCATTTATGTATGATTTTTGCCATGTTCTCAAATGGAAACATTGCTCACTTCCGATAACTAAAAACTAGGAGATGCATTTAAAAATTTGTGAGTTTAAATTAATTTTTTACACAAAAATACAGAAAGTTAAACCTTATAATTGTATGCCGATACTCAGAAAATAGCTCAATACAATACCTTATTTTTTGTTTGTGCTCATTGCACTGAAATCTTTTATTTAAGGTATATTGTGCACATCTATCTTGAATTGTTGCTGTAACTTAATGACCAGCACTCTTCCGCTGCGATAGAAAACCGCTAACTTTTGTTAATGCTAATGATATCTGCCGCAATTCGTAAAGCGTTAGTTGTCACTTTTCGACGAAACTTCAGATGAGGAAGTTTTTTTTATATCTTCTGTGAGTTGATTTGTGTAATATCCATTCAGCAAAGATGGTCATATTTGGTGCATTTGCAAATAAACTTTGCTACCAGTTCTTATTGCGAAGCTGTGTTGTTTGCTTTTCGATATTTTATCCAACTGATAGAGTCATTCTGCAGTGATAGGTATTAAATGGAAAAAAAGAACATGGAAGAAAATAAAAAAGAACGGAGAAGAAGAAAAATATTTTTGAAGCTACTGGATGGTAATTTGAAAATGCAATATACTAGAACTCATTTCCATGATTTACTTTTAAATTCATTGCCATAATTGAATTCAAATTAATATATATAAAACTATTAATAGAATTATCTTTCCAACAACCGCACAAAAAAACTTCACAAACCTTATAGCGACAAGTAAAAACAAAGTCAGAAGCATAAATAAAAGAACCTCGAAAATATAAACTCAAAAAAATATCTTCGAACGATCGCCAAAAGGCAACTAAAAATTTCAATAATAATCCGTTCATTTTGGGATTGCCAGATAGTGAAGAAGGGGTCTCAATCTTCGCACACTCAAAGTCACAGCGACGAAGAAATCGTCGTTCTTGGTCTCTTTCTGAAAAAAAATGTGTAGTCTGCTAGGGCATTTCAGGTATAGTAAAGTGCCTATGAGCTAAGCTATGAGACAGCTTAGTGCGCCACCTGGCGGAAAACCGCGGAATCAGCGTTCCTATCTCGATCTTTACAAAAAATGCTAGGGCCTTTATAACGCATACCCTATCACACACAAGCGGTTGAAAGGGCAGTCAGAGTTGTGATAAGAGATTCAGAAGGATTGTGCAAAAAATCCGAGAGAGAAGGTTTCGTAAAAAGTCAAATAGAATCTCGAAAAACCATGCCGAAATTCGATAGTCAGAAGAATATTCGTGCTGTTTTAAATATCATTGTAATAATATAAATGCCATTTTTGTAAACTTTTCGGTAATAATTAAATGGTAAAATTTAAGTTCAGGTTATGCAGCCGTTCCTCTTCACTTTGGATCGCCAAGTTGTTGGCGCCAAGAGGGAGACGGTTTGGCGTTGTGAGAACATTTGTTTTGGGTTCGCAATAAGCTTTTTTGGTCGTTTGCGCACGCGATGCCTGCGGCATCTGTAAAGGAGAAATTCTGAACGCGATGCCTGAGGTATCTTAAACGGGTTCCGGGCAAATTTTTAAAGCTTAAAACATCAGCGGCTTCGCTTTCAGCAAAGCGGGAACTTTATAGCGTCGATTTTCAGTGAATGTTCGGAATCTACTTTTTTTAAATTCCAAAATAAGGTCTTACCTCAAAACATTCCATCGTCAGTCAATATGAGCGAAGAGCACGTCAGTTTAAACAAATACGTTCGGAAATTATCTGTTTTGCCAAAATTCAAACCGAAGAATTCCAAACGAAGTATTATTCAAATTTCAATAAACCGACCAATTAAATCGAAGTTAGCACAGAGCCGACCAATTTAAACGATGCTCTAAACACCAATATATTGATCCCTGCGCGCTTAAGACACGAATAATTGATCTCTGCGCACGCAAGACACGAATACAAACATCGCTGCTCAACCAAAACAAATGTTTTCACATCGCCCTTCCGCCTTGCTGGAGAGACACTTCTTTCCTGCGGCAGCAGTAAAATTGCTATTTTGTTCCAAGAAAAGGCGGCAGGCTCTTTCTCTATGTCTGTAAAGGATTACAACCAGACATTCTGGCAACTTGGCCACTGGACAAAACAACTAACAACTCCCGTAATGTTTAGAGAGCCACCCAAGACTTATTTTAAATTCTTTATTATTTCCATAGCAGATGGTATAAATCTATCTCTTAAACTATGTTTTTTTAAATGGTCATGTTTGCGCCCTCTTCTGACAGCTTTCTTGGCGGGCCAAACTCTCCACCCCCTCGGTGCGACCCTGAGTTACCATATTCCTTACTCTTCTACACGCAAACACAAACCTCCTCATGCCTCCTTATGTAACACAAACTCCTTATGCAAACATGATAATTGACAAATAAATAATTATATAATATTAAAAGACCCCTAAATTATAAGTCAATTGAAAGCATCCAAAATGCTGTCTGTCTGCTGCTGAGGTGAATGTCCAAGTCCCTCTCACTTACACTCTATATTCTCACTGATTGGATATCAGATTTTTAAGTTCATGGTTATTTTGAGACGGACCTCATCATTTTGAACTTTAGTCAGATGAGAAGACGATCTCTGAGCCGACATCTCTCTCTCATCACGCCAGCGTGAGAAGTTCGAACCTCCGCGTCGGATTTAGCGTGCAACAGGTTCACACATACCGTGGATCTTTGATGGAGTCGGGTGTCGAACCTGGAATTCTCCAGTTCCGTCTTATATAATATTGTATAAATAATGTTATAATATGCGGTAGTTAACGCCGCAAAAAGTTTTTTTAAAATTCGAATATGATTTCTTATATTTAATGTGAATTGGTAAATTTGAGTTTTTCCCCCTATTTTCTCGAATTTTCTGCATGTATTCCAGTAGGAGAATAGTAAATTTATATCATTGTAAAGACCAGAATATTAAAGAGAAATTTGAAGCCGTTGTGCAACGTTCCTGATTTTTATCGGTTTTAACGATTTTTTTCAATATTTTCGAAAAAGGCCTTTCTTTTGCTAACGATTCTCTTCCTCCGAGACGAAATATTATGCTTCCTTATTTTAATTTATTAAACGTAGAAAAAAAATCTTTCTTGTATATTTTTTCCTGTCTTTTGATGTTTTATTTTTCAATGTGTATTTTTGGCAACAAAATATTCGTTCCAAAGATTTTTAAATATACATTTTTAATCAGTAATCCCGAGCAAGGCCGGGTTACGCCTAGGATCCGAGCAACGCATGGTATCAGATAGGAAGAGATAAATTCGTGTGAATGAAAATCTCTTCTAAAATTTAAAATTCAAAATGGGCTAAACAAGAAAATTTATGAAAAAAAAACATTCGAAACTTTCATTTTTTATCATGAAGAATATTATCATGCTTTTCTGAAGACAAATAAAAGAATCATTAAAAACTGTTTTTAAAAATTTATTAGTAGCAGTATGATGAAAAGCAATATCTTTTTTATTTGAGTTATTTTCGACTTTTTAGTCTTTAATTTTAAATCAGTCTTACAAATATTATGGAAAATTTAATTCAGACTAGTAATTAATGACTGATAATTAAGTTCTCAAAATATTAAAATAGAGCATTTCGTCTGGAACACATAAATAAAAAAATCCAAAACTCTCGTTCAAAATAATGTAGTGAGTGCAAAATCGATTCCAAAATTGCATCTTCACAAACATGAAACAAGTCAAATGAAATAAAAGTGTATAAAAAGAATCCAAATATGAATTTCTTTATTCAAGTTCAATTTTGATCCACACATTTATTCTGTTATTTCTTAAAGAGACAAGAAAGCAATTGATGCATGATTATTTTTATTTATTGCATTTGAAAATGGTACATAGTGCATTGAACGTACTTCTGCAGAATCTTCAAACTGTTGAGCACTTCCCGTCTGCATGTAGTTGTTGGAGCATTTTATACACACAATTCTGCAACAGAAGAGAATATTCAGCCTTTAAGCATTTAAATAAAAAAATAAAAGGTGGTACAAAATGCCAGATGTGTAAATAAATTCTATAAAATTTACATTTACACAATTTGTGCAAATGTAAATTTACATTTCGTTCACATGATTGTTTAATATTCTTTTTAAAGTTACATAAGGTTACATTCGGGATGTAAGCTAAGTTTTCCCAAATGAATGCGTTTATCAGAAGGAAGAAGAAAGAAACGGAGTAGCTCTTTCGTTAAAAAGATTTATACAAAATGCCTTAATCTTCTAATTTAGAACGTTTTTTGTAATTTTTAGCATTGTATAGCAACTATCTGATATTTCTCCCAGCATTCCTCGGGACAACAATATTTTCTAAATATAACACTTTAAACTGACATTAAACAGTTTTCCGAAGCACCATCTCTTTGATTTTCGTTCGTCCACTCCCGTGTTGTCTGACCTACTCGGTCAGCAGCAAAACTCCATTCCCTTTTTCTACCAGGAGCACAATTCTCTTCTTTTTAGTGTTTGTGACACTAATCAGAAAAAAACCTGCACACTCAATTAGGATCATTTAAAAAATTGTGAAGTAAAATCAAACATCGCATAGAGCAAGTAATTAACATCATTCGATTGCGTTTTTCTATTTCTTCATCAGCCTCGTTCTTTCGACTCTCAGCTCTTTGAATTACATGCATTCACTTGTTTTTTTTTATTTTTCTGCTTGAGCTTGCTTGTACCACGACTAGCTTTAATACATTGTGGCGAGGCAAGATAACATGTCTTTCTTTCTTTCCGGCATTTATAAAACAAGTAATTTAGAAGTTTCAGTTTTATGGAAAATTTTGGTTTTGGGACAATCACATTTTATCTCACCCTCCAACCAAGAGATGGCACTGCAAGGACTTTTCGCTATCAGGAGAAGGAGGATGGACAGAGTCTTCTCGCTTTTCCCTCTCACTGGGACCGGTCGGTGGAATCTCGTCAAGCGTAGCGTGTTGGGTAATGTGACTTGTCAGTTTATGTAATCTTAGTTAATCCATAATTATTTTATGTGGAAAGTATGAGAAAAATAAATTTAATTTAATTTAACTATGTCCCAGTTTTATTTTAACCGTCCTTTCACCTCCTGCGAGCTAGCCGGATACATCGGTTAAAACTGGCGCCCTACTTTCTGGGCCGAATCCCACTGCATTCTTGTTGTTGGTAAGTATATTTTGTAGTCTATACTTTTAAAATAGAAAAAAGAAAAGTAACGATTTAAAATATGGTATTATATATATATATTTTGCAGAAAATTTTAATTATAAATTATACAGTCTGTGAATTTTGTTCGCACGTGTTAGTCCTAACTTAAAATTTGTTGCACTGTTAGTTCAAAAGTGTTAAATATGGTTCCGAACTTGTTAAAAGTAAAAAAACTGTTACATTTGCATATTCGGAGTTATGCTTTTTTGTTCTAAAATAATTATTTAGTGCTCATTTAATTGCTTTAAAGTTCGAGGTATTTGAACATTTTTTTAGAAAAATTTTGTTTGAAATATGTATAAAAAGAAAGCTCTCATTTTGGTGTGTTTATCGAATGGTATCTATTTTCATTAATTAAAGCAATTAATTTTAGTGTTTCATATTTGTAATAGTATTCAAATTTTTAAAATAATTATGTATCCAGTTATTGATTCTTATGATTGAAGATGCAGTGATTAATAGTAACATAATTATTAGATACAATTTAATTGTGTTATGGTTTTTAATAGTTGATTGACTAATATAATTGGTTAATGGTAAATTAGATATTATCTCCAATTTAATTGTTTTTATGACTGCTAATTTATAATTGATAACTCTATCCATTTTTACCTCATTTAAAAGAAAAACCAAAGTAACTTAAGAACCTATTCTCTGTTGTGTTTAAGTATTGAAATTTAACCCTCTGAGCGTTTCACACGTATTTCTACGTCGACCTTGGACTACCTCATAAGCGGGAAACACGCATTTCAACGTGTGGTCAGAGACACGCCGAAAGCGGTCAGCCCGGATATTTACGTCTCTTATGAACTGTCTCTAAAGTGCGATAAACGTATTTTTCCGAATTTCTTCCCCCTTCCTTGGTTTGACATTTTGATTGATTAGCTGGGTAGGGTAGCGGTCGACACAATGAGTGCTGATAAGAATGTACTTACTGCAAATTAGAGATACCACAGGATCCAAGACCCCACACCCCCTTTGGCTTGGGGCATTTTAACGCTATCTGCATTGAGGTCTTCTTTCAGAAAGAAGGTCAGTTTTGGATTTTTTTTTCTAGTTGTGTGTGTCCGAATTTGGATTCTGTATAAGTCCGGTTTAATATTTGTCAGCCTGGATTGAAATTGTATTATGTTTCAAGTGTTTTCTCTGTAATACACTTATGTTATATAAGATTTTATTTCAATGCATCAATGTTTTAATCGAATTGTTAAGTAAAATAGATTTTGTGGTCCCATCTCTTTCAACACCCCATTCAAACATAGAAAAATTTGAGAAGCCGGGGATGATAAGAAAAGAGGGGGTTGTTTATTTCGTTATATAGCAATGAATTGAAAAAAATAATTTTAAGGTTTAGGTGTGATTTTTTAAAACTATAACAGTTTTTTTTTCCAGATTAGTTTTCTATATTACACTACTTAGAATTTCTTTTAAATTCATCAAAATGAAATAAATTCCGAAAAATAACAATTATTTTTTCAAATAATTATTATTCAATTTATTTTTTGTTCACTTTGAACAAACATTGAAACAAATGTTAAAGAAAAGGGATGACAATTTTATTTTTTATGTTTTAAAATATTGTATTTTTGTTAGAGAAAAATTTGGTTTACATGAAACCGTAAAGAATAAAATCAACTAAATTTAATGTTTGAGTGAACTTATCAGACTTTTAGTTATCTTATTAAGAGTCTGATAACATCTGCAGTTTAAGTTAATTTCAAGAGTCAGTGAAGATGTTTATTTCTTCCTTAAAATGTAAGAACACAAAACTATTTCTAAGAAAATATCAATGCTTACTTCAATGATACTGTATTGATGCATTAGTTCCTTGAGCGTTATAGTTTTTCTGATATGCATTCTTCAATAAATGATCAAATCTAAATGCCTGAATTGCATTGCTTTTGGTAACTCTTATGCCAATTGCGAGCTGAATTTTAATAAATGCTATGAGACAAGAATCCACTAATATGTGTTACAAACCTATGATGCATCCCGACACGTTATTAACGAGTTTGAAGACAGTTCTTCTAATAATAATAGTAGTCTCAGGCATTGAATTATTTCCAAACTCCACCGTCACAGGCTAGACAATGAGTTTTATCACAATATCTTGTGTGTGTGCTGTAATTTGTAAAGTATAATTTTTTTAAATAAAATTCTGATTTATATACACGTTTTTATTTTCATTCTGAACTTTAATGGATAATAATGAGACTCTTATTTATTTTCCAAGCTGTATGATATATTTGAATTAGATCTATAATTTTATTTTTTAAGAAAAACAGTAAAGTGTCAGTTTTATGTTAGTTAAATTTCCTTTATATTTGGTATGAAAAGACACAAAAATGTTTTTGAATATCACACCGATAACGTCCAAGACATTTATAAATTGTGAAAAGGCACCTGATTAATTTCGAATAGGTGTTAAATTTTTCTCCTTATTCTTTGATTTTGCGAAGTTTGCAAAAAATTGTCTGTAGAAAAAAAAATTCAATAATATTTTACTTCGTAGCTAGCGCATTTTCGTAAAATTGATAGGAAAAAAAAGTTTGATCGTTTTTACATTCTAGTAAACGAAGTATACAAAGAGAAAGAATTATAATCGTTGATCGTAAATTTCAACACGAGATTTTGACGAATCCCCAGTTTTTAGACCTCCCCGAGACCGAAAAACACAATTTTGGAATTATGTTTGTGAACACAATAACTCAACAACGGTTAGAGCTAGAAAGAAGGAATCTGGTATATGGACTTAATACAAAATTAGTATATTTCAATCAATTTTTGGATAAAGTCCGTCCACGGAAAATTTGTCTGTTATGGTTCATATGAACACGATAATTCCAGAACTTAAATAGCTAGATAGATAAAATTTGGTACACAGTTTTAAAAATTAGGAATGTAGGTCCATATTAAATTTTGGACGAAATCCCTCGACGCGTTAACTGTCTGTTGGTTTCTGTAATCGCATGCTTGTGAACACGATAATTCCTAAACGCAACGACTTAGATAAATGAAATTTGGTATGTGGTCTTTTAACCCTAATTGTCCAATTTTCGTTTCAATCGGGTAAAAAAAACTTTAATGCTCCTGAAACTCAATATGCCATTACATTTCGATAAAAAAAATTATAAATAAAAAATTAAAGGGGCCGTTCAAATATTACGGGGCATTTTTTTGCTTGACCCCTTGTCAGCAAAAAATAAGCAAATCGCAAACCCCCTCTTATAATTACGTAAGCAAACTGCACCCCCCCCCCGTTCTTTTTTTTTTTTTACAAAACGTATAACAATAATAATCTAATTTTAAAAATTTTAGGACTTAATTCAAATAAAACCAGCGGGAGTGACCTCCCCTAAACTTTCTCGTATACTTCTCAAACATTTGTCATTTCCCTCCCCCCTGTGTGGATAAAAAATTCGAACCTACTGTAACCCAGAATTCAATGACTATCAGAAGGTTTTTCATTGTAGATTATAGTGATAGTAAAATATATAGATGAAAAATCATTTTGAAAGAGATGCGTATGTATTAAAAGTTAGCAATATTTATTTTCTATCAATAATATTTTGTAGCCAATGCACAAGCTCCGTGTTCAGAGGAGAAAACAGGAGAAGACCTCGTTCGTTAGCTTGCGCATACGCAGAGATTGCTTCCAGTACGCAAGTAAAACAGGGCAAAGTGATGCAATCCTTCCGCGTGCTCAGAGATTGCTATCAGTACGCATGCGTATGGAGAATTGGATTAGAAAAATTAATTATGCAATTTGAACGCCTTTTTCGTTACCGATTCAAACGAAATTTGGGCACAGACCTATAATTAATATTAGCAAACGTCATACCAATTTTTATTTATCTAAGCCAAAAGGTTTAGGAGATGTAATTTTTACAAGTACGCGATTATACAGACCGACAGACAGTCAACCCTTTGACGGATTTGGCCCAAAATTTTATACGGACCTACATTCATGATGATAAAACTGTGTACCAAATTTTATTCATCTAGCTATTCAAGTTTTTGAGTTATAGTGTTCACATGACCGCGGACAGACAGACTTCCCGTGGACGGATTTTGTCCAAAATTTGATAGAAACCTAAAAATTATATTTAAAGACCACATACTAAATTTCATCCCTGTAGCTCTAATAGTTTTCGAGTTATCGTGTTCACAGACACACAGACAGACGTAATTCCAAAATTGTGTTTTTCGGACTCAGGGAGGTCTAAAACATGGAGATTCGTCAAAATCTCGAGTTCACATTTTTTGACGATTACAATTTTCTGTTTGTATATTCGTATACGAGAAAGTAAAAACTCTAACTCGGCTTAAAATGAAAAAAAAAAAAGTAAGTTTAATTTCCTTACAATTTCAAGTTTAAGCTTACAAAAATCAATTTTCTTTTGCCAAATTTATCTTTTTTTTCAAATTTAATTTTTTTAAATTAAATTATTTGTGCAAGTTACAAGAGATTTTCGGAAATAAAGTGATTTTAATGTCTTACGTAAGCATCACTCATACTCCCCTTCCCCCCTTGTCAGCAAAAATAAGCAAATCGCATATCCCCTCCCGTACGTATCCGCTTACGTAATATTTGGACGTCCCCAAATTTAATTTTGAAAAATTTGCGACTGGATGCTCTAGTACCTGGACAATAGTATCAAAGTTTCAAATTTCAGGTGAATTAAATTTCCGTTTATTATAATAGAAGATAATCTCTTGCGTACTAAATAAAGGTATATGAATAAGCTATTTCTTCCAATATTTAGCGCATTAGTTTTCAAAATGTAACCTTTAGTTTGAGAATTATTAACTCGTTCTCTTAAAAAGCATATGTAACGAGTTTCAGTACAAAAGGCTTGTAGCATATTTTTTTATTTAAAACATTATTCAGGGTTAAGAAGGTTATTTATAATCCTTCATATATATTGATTATTGTTGGCTATTTTGGAATATAGATTATTATGTGACTATCTATATAATTAGTGTTTATGTGCATACAAAACGGATTAATCCAGTTAAGCGCTGTTTATATTTGTGATCGGCTCTAAATTTTCTACCTTTTACCGAATACTAAATCAAGAAACAATATGAAAAGTTTTATAGTGCCAACAGAGATTAGTAATATATATATATAATTATGGCATTGTTGTTGATACTTAAAATTAGTGAAATATTTTTTACATTCGTAGACTAATATGATGACGTGTAGACTGAAAATAAATTGAAGTCAAGAATATAAAAAAGACAACTAATAATATGAAGTACAGCCAATATCTGAAATACAACTATTAATAAACATCAAATAAATTGAAGTCACAGACATCTAAAGAATATCAACTTTCATGCAACTTCGATGATGTTCATATTTTTAGAAACTCACAACGTGAAAAATAAGTAATATAGTCTTCATTTTTATAGCCCAACGTTCTGGCATTTGTCTAGTCTATTTGTTTATTTTTGTCATCTGGTGTTAATGGACACGGGCAGAACGAGGCATCTCGAAGACATGAAGTGTAATTTTGTCACACGACAGGTGGTATCTCCGAAAGCAGTAAAACTTAGTTTGAATAGGTTCCAAGATGAATAGAACGGATTCTTGCGGTTACCCGCCCCTCCAAGGGCTGATTGTCCACAGTTGAGAGGGGGGGAAGAGACTTGATCTGCTGCGCTTTTGGGAAAATCTTCTGTTGGGAGGAAGACACTTTTAAAACAGATAAAGGTTCTGCAGCCGTTCGCTTTTCGAATCGCTTTAGAAAGAAGACCGAACCACTCAGAGGATTAATTGTTAGAAAGCACTGTTAGTTTGTGCAAATTTTTTAAAATTAAGATTTTATTGATTGTATGTTATAATGTGTTCATCATCTGCTTCCATCGGAAACAAAAGTGTATTTGTGCGCGTTACAATGAAATATTACATTTGAAGTGGGTGATATCAAATATTCAAGTGCTACAGTGAATCAGTCGATTCAAGTGCCAATAAATTTATTTGCATGTGTTTGTGTGTGCTATCGTGAATCAGTCGATTCCGCCAAATGTTCAAGCATGCTTTCCTCGGCAAAACCCGTAAAGAAGATCTGATCATTCTCGCCAGAGAGTTAGAAGAAGAGGTAACCCCGGATGTCAAGAGAATAGATCTGAGGAATTTGATCGTGGCAAGAACAAATTATGATATTGTTAGAGGACTGCTGAACACAGTTATATCACAGCGAACCGAAAAGGCTGAAGAAAGAAAACGTGAGCTCGAAAGTGAAGAGAGAAGGAGAAGAGAAGAAAAAGAGAAGAAAGGGAATTCGAACTGGAAAAGCTGAAACTTCAAAATGAATCTTTCAATTCAGCTAGTAGTAGTTTTCCTGTCCAAACATACATTTCCTGTCTGTGATTCCTACGTGTAATCAAGTAAACAATGATATCAGCTTATATTTAATCCTATTGGAGCGCCAAGCGCACGCCGCAGATGTTCTGAAGGAATTTTGGGTTTCACACTTGCTCAGTCTGCTACCCTATGAAATAGCACAGCTTGTTGCCAGAGAAGACGTGGGGGTATTACGGGAATTTGAAAAGGTGAAGAGCCTGCTATTGAAAAGATATAAACTTATAGCTGAGAAATACAGGCAGCTATTTTCCAAACACTGCAAGTCTCCTATTGCTACCTGGAAAGACTTCACATATGATGTCAGGAACTATTTTCACGGATGGGTCAGTGGTTCAGATATTTCCACTTTTGACCAGCTAAAGAAACTAATCATCATAGATCAAATCAAACGCAGAGTTTCCCCCGAAGTGCGTGAGCGAATGGAATTAACTCAACAATATTGAAAAACCAACTATCAAATTAGACGATTATGATGCTGTTCGAACCAAGAGAGATATCCATATCTACACCCCCCGAAGAGGAGCTGAAAACAGAGCATACCCTACGCTTAACCAGAAGAGGTATCCAGAACAGAATCCGAAATTCGCGGAGAAATCTAAGCCTGAGAAAATGGAAACTCGATCAACCTTGACATGTTATGGCTGTGGAAAGCCAGGATACATAAAAGCCAAGTGTCCTTCGTGTACACCCAGATAGAAGTGGCGATCTGATAGTTATAACCCTTTATACTTGTCATGTTTCTGCTTCACCAACAGCTCTGCTGGATATCCGCATGGGTGATATACATGGAAGAGTATGTGCTGACACTAGTGTCACTCGCTCCATTGTTGGTGAGTTAATGTTCAACTTGCTTCGAGAACGAGGAGTTGATTTCCAGAAGATGGAAGTTACGATTACTTTGACAGATAGCAGCCGAACTACCATGTACGCTTACACTGCCCTGGTGTCCATTGACATTGAAGGAAGAACTGTGTCCATTGACATTGTAGGAAGAACTATGTCCATTGACATTGAAGGAAGAACTGTGTCCATTGATATACTGGCTTTACAAAAAGTAAAAGGCAACCGAACACTCTTAGGCACTGACTTTTGGAAAAGTCTGGTAATGTTCTAGACCTGAAGAACAAAAGATGGTATTTTAGTGACAAGCCTCATCACAAAATATGTTTCAAGGAATACCTTAATGTCAACTCGCTACAGACTGCTGGGAGCATTATAGCTAACAGTTGCCACCTTCGTGAAGATGAAAGTACACCTCTGACACAAAAACAAAGAGAGATTAGTTTAGTTTAGTTATATTAACGTCCCGTTTTGAAGCAAACCGAGGGCTGTTTGTTGACGGACCTCGTAAAATTGAACCATGGTCAGATGATAAGGACGACACCTGAGCTGGCACCCCCTCTCCAAACTTCCACGCCCAACCAACGGGAGGGCGTTTGGCCACTACGTATGATTTAGCGTGCAACAGGCCCCATACACGGCGGATCTTTAGTGGAATCGGGTCTCGAACCTGGAACCCTCCGGTCCCAAATTCGAGACCTTACCACTAGGCCACCGCGGCCAAACAAAGAGAGAAGATGAACTACCTGCTCAAAAAATTTGACAGTATCTTCAAGCCAGAGGGGAGACCCTACCCTTTATGCGTAACACCACATAAATACTTAAGAGCGTCCACCAGTTTCTGTACTCCCGTACAGAATGTCACCTATGAGAAAGGAATTCTTAAGGAAGGATATAGAAGACCTCCTAGAAAAGGTTGTGATTGAAGAATGCGAATCCGCCTATGGGGCTCCTTTGGTTTTGATCCCAAAACCGGATGGAAAAACACATTTATATATAAACTATCGCAAGCTAAATGAAATCACAGTTCCTGATTCCACTCCCCAAAATGGATGATCTACTCCAATGTGCAAAGCACACGACCTTCATGTCAACTATCGATTTAAAGTCAGGATACCACCAGATCAACGTGCATCCTGCTGATAGGGACAAAACTGCTTTTGTTTACCCCTTTGGAACATTTCGATTTAAGAGAATGCCTTTTGGTCTCCGGAATGGCCCTACTACTACATTCTAGAAGCTAATGGATATGTTCTGCCGAAACCTGACAGCCATGGAATATATACACGACATCATTGTTTTATCACCAACCTTTGATCAACACCTCCTGGATCTAGAGACAGCTTTCCTGAAACTTAAAGACTACTAGCTTCTGGCCAATCGCAGCAAGTGCCACTTTGCTTGTACTCGTGTGAGGTATCTTGGACTTTGGATCACATCACGTGGAATTGAAGTCGACCCTGATAAAGTATCAGCTGTTCAGAAAATTCCACCTCCTAGAAATGTGAAACAAGTGCAATCCTTTTTGCAAACCTGTTCTTGATATCGAAAATTCATACCTAACTTCTCAGAAATTTCTCGCTCTCTGAGGAACCTTACAAAGTAGAAAACAATATGGACTTGGACTGAAAGTGGACAAAATGCTTTCACCACCCTGAAGAATTACTTGGTCTCACCTCCCATTTTGAGCCAAGCAGACTTTACAAACCTTTTGTACTCTGGGCGGATGCTAGTAACTATGCCCTTGGCGCTGTTCTTTTACAAGGTCCTGGCATGGAAGAGCATCCTATAGAATATGCCAGCAGACTGTTAAATTCTGCTGAAAGAAATTATTGTTACTACAGAATTATTACTACTTGAATTATTAACTACAGAACGAGAAGCCCTTGCGGCCGTCTGGGCATTGGACAAATTTAGAGGTTATATAGAAGGTTCCAAAATCACCGTAGCATATGACCACCAGCCCCTGAAGCGGCTAATGAAATTGAAATCACCCTTTGGAATGGTAGCCTGTTTGGCATTACAACAACAGTCTTTTAATCTGAATCTGGAGTACATACCTGGAAAATCCAATGTAATCGCAGACAGGCTGTCTCGGCTGGAATTTAATCAAGAAATACCTTCCTGTGAAGAGAATGCAGTTTCTATAGAATTCCCTGCAAGTTCGCCCATGGAGATTTTAGAAGAACAGCTTAAAGATGAAGATCTCCGAAAAACCATCATTGCTTCGTGAATGATGATAAAGACGTTAACCATGCCAATTGGTTAAAAAGAGGGTATCTCATGAATCAGGGCGTATTGTACAGATATTCCCTGACTCTGAAAGTGAAGAAGCTCAGTTGGGTGTTCCTTCCCATGAGAGGGAGAAGATCTTGAAGGAACACCATGACTCTCCTAATGCTGCACATTATGATTCAGATGGAACTTACCAAAGAATAGTAAAACGTTATTTCTGGATAGGTATGAGAAAGTTCATAACCAACTATGTCAAAAACTGCCTTGATTGTGCTCGATTCATAGCCTCAAACCAAAAACCTACTGGGTTGTTACAAACTCCAGTGCAAGCACAAAGATTCGAAACCATAGCAATAGATCTCTTCGGCCCTCTGCCAGAGAGCAAAGATAAGAAAAAATGGATCTTCATTGTTGAAGACGTTGCCACTAGAAGAAGAAGAAGTTAGAAGTAGAATTTTTAAGTAGAAGGTAGAAGTTTTTGCCGTGCCAAATGCATCTGCAAGAGAGTGTGCAACTGTGCTTATGGAAGAAGTTTTCCTCAAATTTGGGTTACCTAGAAGAGTCATCAGCGACAACAGTACCCAATTTGTCTGCTGTTATGCAACAACTGTGTTACCTTCTGAAATTCTACCAATCATTTATTCCGGTATACCATCCACAAGCAAATCCTGTCGAAAGAAAAAACCGTGATCTAAAACCGCGTCTTGCTATCCTCGTGGAGCACCAAGATGACTCTTGGTGTGAGAAACTCCCCTTCATCAGTTTCTCAATGAACAGAGCCTAGTGTTCCTAGACTTGTCAAATTGCTGCCAAATCTGTCTCAACTTTTGGCAGAGAACTTCACACAGTCGACGAGGTTCAAAATGACCTACGAAGTGTTATCTTAAAAGACACATTTGTACCAGAAATTATTCATTTTCTAAAAAGATTCTCAAAATTTATGACTGAGGTCAAAGAAGTTGCTGAGATGCAACAAGATTTGCGTAAGGAATGTGGTGATAGAAAGCGACAGAAGGCTCCTAATTATTTTCCTGGAGATCGGGTGTTTGTCACTACGCATCATTTGAGTAACGCCGCATAGGGGCGTACTATCAAGTTTATGCCAGAAAGAGATGGACCCGACATCATCCTAACCCAAAAGTTGCCCACTTCTTACGTAATCGCCAACCCAGACAATCCAAATGAACCCGTGGGAACATACCACACATCAGCACTGAAATTGTGCAAGCAGGACGAAAGTGAGACACCGGTGCATCCCCTTAGAAAACGTGGAAGACCACGAAAGACTTATAATTCTGGTTCCTCACCGAGACGGTCTAATTGAGATCAGAACCAGAGGGGGAATATGTGACAATCACATTTTATCTCGCCATCCTACCAAGAGATGGCGCCACAATAGACTTTAACTCACCCTCCTACCAAGAGATGGCACTGCAAGGACTTATCACTATCAGGAGAAGGAAGATGGGCAGAGTCTCTCGACAGCTCTTGCGAAAAGGTCTCGCTTTTTTCCCTCTAATTGGGACAGGTCGGTCAAATCTCGCCACGCGTAGCGAGTTGAATAATGTAACTTGTCAGTTTGTGTAATCTTAGTTAATCCATAATTATTTTATGTGGAAGGTATGAAAAAAATAAATTTAATTTAATTTAACTATTACCCAGCTTTATTTTAACCGTCCATTCACCTCCTGTGAGCTAGCCGGATAGTTCGGTTAAAGTTTTAATAAAAAAATTTGGAAGGAATAACTGGACTCGATAAACTTGCACTTATACTGTAATTAGTATTGTTTAATAATATATGAAAATTAAACGCGAAACATCGCATAGTAACCAAACTGACGTCATTGGATTATTGCACGTGCATAGCAAAAGCTATGTTTTCTCAGACATAAAACCGGAAGTAAAAAGTATACCTTGGATCTAAATGTCCAAAGAAAGCAGTATTTTCTTATCTTATCTAACAGTGGCAAAAACAAGTGAATGAAGAATTTGATGAAATAATAAATTGGTTTGAATTTTATTTTATCAATAGAAAATATTGCGATATATTGCGTTTAAAAAGAATTTTGAAATGTTAATTTAAATTAAAGAAAATATTGTACCGCAATGGAATCAGTATCATTGAAAAGATAATTTATTGCTCTTTAAGTTGGTGTAAAAATAATTTCGTGCAGCAAATATTTCATACGATATTGGCTAAAACCGCAAAAAATAGCTATATTTCTGTTATTTAATTAAATATCTTAAGAATTAATTAATTTAATTTGTTTATTTTAAATTTAAAGTTGAAAATAACACAGTTGACTTAGAAATGCACCCCAGAATGTCATGTGCAAATTTCATGTCGCTACCGTTCACCGTTTAGAAGGAGTTCTTGTGACAGACACATACATGTATTTTCTGTTTTTTCTCTGGTGATCAAAATTAAAGCATTGGTGTTTACAACAAAATTAGAAAGAAAGTACGACCAAACGCAATGCACTTCTCGTACATACTATTTGACCACGAGTAATCGATTTATAAAAGAAAACAAATAGCTTTAAAAAATTGATTTTTATAAAAGAAAAAAATTGCATTTCTGACAGCGGGGGTAAAATTGGGGTTTCAGGCTGAGTTATGGGAGTAAAATTGGCATAGGAACATAAAAGGGGTGCTTCACGTAAATGGCTTATATTTAACGTCATTTGAAAGAAAAATATTTTTCTGCAGTTACACTTTATTTACCATTTACAATTTGTCCTTGGCAAAAAAAGTTTCGGAAATTTAGTTTATGCAAATATTCTGTCATTTGCAGCTGACCTCATACTTAGTTTGTGAATAAATAAGAACAACAGAACCATTCATCAAATTTTCCTCCTTCAGTTATAATAATGAATTATTGTGAAAATTTCTGTACTGCGAGTTCACGGATGAGAAGCCTCCGGATAAGTAAGCGGGTTCTCCCTTATCCTGGGGGTATAGCAGATGTGGGGGTTGAGTTACCTCGCACCAGTGATAGTAAGTACCTCCTTCGGGAGGTGTCTAGGGCCGTGGCCTCGTGATAGGCAATTAGGAATCTGGCCTCAGTACTCTAGCTATTGATGCGGCTGTTATTTTAGAAACCCTGAAAACAAAGGCAGGGAGGAGGTAACTCTGTTAAGGTATGCTAAAGCTACGTGATCTTGCACATCTAATTAAAATTTATTATTGGAGAAGTGAAAATATTTTTGCTTTCTCTTTTTCACTTGTTGGAAATGTTCACTTGTTAGAACATTGAAATTTATAAGTCTTGAATAGAGGTTCTATGGAAGGCACAGGTTTGCGAAAATGATTTTGCGTTTTGAGAAGCTTGAAACTTCTAGAAGTGTTACCAGGAAGCAAGCGCAAGAAAATGTAGTACACTAATATCATTGTGTTGCTACTGTCATACACGATTCTACAGTCAAATCAAGAAGCAGTGATCGATCATTATCTAGGACACTGGGCATACCATATACTACAGCATGGAAGATAATGCATCGATTGCTGATATGTTATCCTAACTAATTCACTGAAACTCAAGAATTACTGGCAGGAGATGCAGAAGTTCTCTCGTACTTCACTCTGATGTTCCCAGATCGCTTGGAAGTTGATGCCTTTGTATGTCTTATGGAGTAATGAACCGAATTTCATCTCGATGGTGCTATTCATATCCATATTTTGGCGTCTGAATATCCTCATCAGATCCAAGAGATTGCTTTACATTTTTGAAAAGGATTTATAGGGCAACTTACATAAAAATTCCAGTTGAGTGCCGTTAGTATTCAGAAAAATGTATGAATTGTAGCGAGCTGAAATTAGGTTGCTCTCTAAAAGAAGCTAAATGAATGCTTTCACCATTTGATATTATTTAACCCTCTAAGCGTTTCATACATATTTTTCCTTTCTCAAATTGAGTTCAGAAGCAGATACTCATGTCCGTGTGTATAATTTCTTAAACTACCATGGATAAAATATTCTTAAGATATCAAAAAATTGTCAAAATGCAATAAAGATCAAATAATTCAATTTAAAAACAAATTTTCAAGACTTGAAAGCTAGTACATCAAAATAGCTAACCGCTCAGAGGGTTAAACTTAAATCTTTGAAAAGTAGTCGTCAAACTGTAATTGAATTTGTGCCCTTAATTTATATGTATACATTGGTATTCAGCATATTCAACATTTATAAAATTCAAGAAAACTATTCGAAGATTCAAATTTAAATAATATCATTTGTGTAAAAACCCTCATCATTTAGCATCTCTTAGAGAGCGACTGAACTTCCTCTCGTCACAATGCAAATTTTATTTAAGCTTTCCTATATATCTCGTTAAAGATTATAAAGGAAAAATTATACCATGTTTCGCACATGTGCAGTTAAAAATTATCTTGCTACAAATACTCATATATCCTTGAATATTCAAAGTGTTTACTTCAAATTTTAATGCAATCCTTTGCTGGTATATTTTAACTTTTATCTATAGGGTTAGTATGATTTGGATGAAAATTTTGAAATTTATAAGCGGAAAACGTCCGGGAAAACTTTACATCTTCCCGAATATAGTACTATTTTTGCGAAAACGCACGTATGTATCGCTCACAGCAAATAAAGCTATTGGTAAAGGTTTCAAATCAATTTCAGTCTTCAGTGAAACGGGGCGAGTCGAAGTCTTTTTTCGCCTTCAGAAATTTCTGATTGGTCCCTTTAAATGCCCTCGTGACCGAATCTCCGTTATAAAATGTGAGTTTACACGGCTCCCCATAACTGATTGTGAATCATTGTATCCGTATGAAGAAAATTTTCGTATTTTATGAAAGTTAGTTGCTGCAAATTTGACCATTTTCAGTTAAAATTCAGATAAATGTTAAAAATGAGGTATACTCCCGAAATTTATTTCTATGATAAAATGTCTATTAAATTTTAATCAATCATATAAAATTTTCCTTTATTTGGTTTTTATGGCTATTGTACTGTCCATATTTAGCCTACAGCTCCACTTTTGCCAATGGTGGCGAAACCGTGAGCTATTTTTTCTTTATAGGTTGATTTCCCGTGGTCTAAATATCACGAATACGAAGTAGTGTTGAGTACTTTCTTTGTAACTGAGTTCCTAACATGTATCTCTAAATTACGATCACCCTGCATATACTTGCTGTTTTTAATAACTCGTTTAGTTTAGCTTAGTTATATTTGCATTCTATTTTGCTGGCACTGCATACGCAAAGGATATCGGATACACGGAATGAGAGACATAGTCATAAGATAAGGACGACATCCGATCCGACATCTCCCTATTCAAATTTCCACACCACATCACCGAGATGGTGTTCTACCCTCGACAGATTAAGCGTGCATACCACATATACGGTGATATTTCAGTGGAATCGGGTGTCTTGAACCAGCAACCTCGGGTCCTGAGGACAAAATCTGACACCATGTCATCTCTGCCTTAGTACTAAAGAGTGCTACGTAATAATAAAAATGACCTTCAGATTCTATTTCATATAGTTAATTCAACAAAGTAAAAGGTATTTAAGATGTTTCTTAGGTTCTTCTCTCTAGGAAGCTTTTAGTTTTAAGGTTAAGAAAAAATTTTCACTCCATTTTAATACAGAATTTTTTATTTTCTTCTATTTTGTTTCATTTCAACAAATAACCAACTTTTCTCTAAGTAGAGGAAGATGAAATTATAAACTTAATCTTAAGTTATTTATTTTGTTAAGATTTTTCCTTCCGAATGCTTATTTCTTCTTTCTGACACTAGAATTCCCTCTAACGACG